>OU342740.1:281326487-281485241 GCA_910589775.1 Avena eriantha | reverse complement strand
TGCCGCTAAAGGGGACATATACCTGGGTGACGCAATCGCAGCAAAAAGATAAGAACTGAAAGGTCTATAGATACTCGCTAACCATCTGCCTAACCAATGATAGATGGACGTCCGTTAATTAGTAGCAACAGTTATAACAGTATAATTAATAAATCCATCCTCCTTCTCGCTTACCAACGAGAAAGCGGACGAACAACCCATCCGTTGGCAGTTTTATTTACCATTCCATAATTGCACTATTTATTAGTCAAGTACTTAGTCCAATTGAAAGCGGTACTTTAGTTATACTTGTCTATGATCGAGAACTGGCTCCAAGTCGTCCATAACCGCGGACCGGCTTTCAGAAAGATTTACCCTGCAGGGGTGCACAAATAGCAACACACACTCGATCAACCGGAAAAACCAACTCAAAAACACACGAGCATTCACGACAAGAGATCACAGGATTCAAATATTTCAGGAGGCCACCCCATTAAGCTCCCGCACCGCAAGCTAGCTGACCCGAGACGGACTCAAGGTTTGCGCCAATGGCTGTAAACGCTGGGAAACCGAAAGTGTGACTGGGCTTGTCGATACCGGCAAAACACTCCGCTCCGAAACAGTAAAGTACAGGTGCTCCTCGCACAATCTTAAATAAAGCAGTAAACAGGCATAAGTACATGATAGTAATAACGCCCCAAACTAATTGTGGCCCCAGAAATAGAAATGAATCAAGCTCTTGCTCAGGGGGTCCATAAGGCCTCCCGGATGTGGATAGTGCGAAATAGTCTAGGAACATGAATCAAGTACTCGGGGTCCTACGGGACACAAGTGAGCATGAAAACCAATAGTAGATTTGCTCACCGTGCCTCTTTTATTAGTTATCCCAGTACTACTCAGGTTTTAGTTGTTTAGGTACCTCGTTATCCATCAGACACTCACATCCCTACAAATGCTTTCTATGACTCGCATGGCTCAAACACTCCTGTATAATGGCTCATGGGATTGAGGAACATGCTCGTAGGGTTTAAAAAATAAAAGCTATGCAGTACTTCGTTCAATTTAATGCAATCGCGACTCAATGAGCAAGAATAATAGAGGCAATAGGTACTATATGTATGCAAGCATGTGGTAGTGCTTGCCTGGCAGCTCAGTTGAAGCGAGAGATGGATCTGGGTAGAACTCCTGTGATTCCTGATAATTCTCCCTGCTGGCGTCTATTCGAAGAAGAACCAAACAAACAAGTGACAACATAAATAAAGTTCACAAGCATATGAATAAAATGCGACAAGCAAACAAGCATGCCATGATGAATGATGCACAATTTACATGGCAAAATGTAGCATGGCATGGTGAGGTGTGGGGTACAAGAATTAGCATTTTATTAAGTTTTTAGTCAAGTTTTATTGGCGTGAACAGTTCTGATTTTAATAATGGCATGATGCATGCTTCAATTCAGAACATGGAATGCATAGTTGGAACGGGCTTGTCGCGCTGATCGATTTAGACATATTATTGTCGAATTTGGAGTTGTAGAATTAAGTTATTAATTTATTAAGAAAAGGCATTATTGTAATTTTAATCATCTCGAAATTTTAAGTGTTCAAACATTATTTGAATAGCATTTTGAATTCCTCACATTTTTTGATTCCAAACATATATCATTTTGTATTATTTGGATTTACAAATTAAAAGTTATTAAAACAGATTTGAATTCATATTTAACAATTTTCTAAAATTGTTTTTTATTAAACCTATAAACAAAAGACTTTTATACTCAGCCAGAGCTAGCCCCAGACGCTGACGGGTGGGACCGATACTGACTGAGCGGAAAACGGCGCACCGAACTTTTCTCACCGCGAGCTAATCTAGCCGCAGCAATTGACAAGCGGCCCGTCGCTCGAGCGGACCCACGCGCTAGTGGCTGGATGCACCGGTGACACCGGCGGATCCAGGGACTGCGGGTTGAGGCTCTGGGAAACCCAGGTACCTTTTTGTAAAAAGACCTCAGAGGCCGACTGTGGGCCTGGAAGGAGCGCGGTTGACGAAGCAAAAGGTGGGGGGGGGGGGTTTCTGGAAACTACCACGGGCTACTGTTTTTCTTCTCACCTGTTGCCTGACGAAACTGAGGCCGAGCGGGAGACAGCACGGCGGGGGATCGAACCCGCGACCTAGCGGGCGCACGTGGCGGCGGCTGCTGCTGCGGTGGAAGGAAGGCTGTTGCAAGGTTCGACTACCGGCGAGATAAAGGTTCCGCGACGCACAGCGAGAAGACGACGACGAACCCGCCGTGCACAGAGGGCGTTCATTGCCGTGATCTGCTAGTCTAGGAAGAGAAAAACAACGGGAGGGTGCCAGAGGGGTGCAGCAGCTCACCGGGAGTGGAGTGCGGCGGTTGGCGGTGGGGTGGAACGGGCCGAGGTGCAGGGGATCAGTGACGGAACTGGCAGCCGGCGGGGCTAGGGTTTTGGCTCGGCTCGTCGGCGTATTGCAGCGGAGCTGTGCCGTCTCCTCCTCGACGCCGTGTACAGGGCTGATGCAGAGGACCTCCCCGACCTCGCTGACAACCTCCTGCTCGCCTACGCCTCCTGGATCGATGGGAGATGGTGTAGGCCGACGATGGTTGGTCGGGGTTAGAAGGGAGGGAGGAAGCAGGGGTAGGTGGGGAGAGGGCGGCGGCGCAGGGCCCTGGGAACCTGGGGATCTGGAGAGGGGGTAGATAAGGAGGGAAAGAGGGGGTGCACATGGGGGTAGCTCGGGGTGGAAAAGGTGATGCCACCTTTTCCTCTTCTCTCTCGGGCAGGTGGGGGGTTTGTAGCGGGCTAGGGCGCCGGCAGGTGGGGCTGCAGCGTCGGTAGGGCCTGCTTGGCAGCTAGGGAGAGAGAGAAAAAGGAGGGAAAGGAGGCTCGGCATGGGAGCTAGGGTTGGAGGGGAAGGCTCGGTCGAGGAATGGTTAGGGTCAGAGAGGAAGGTTGCCTCGGCCATGGTAGAGAGGGAGAGCTGGGGTGGGTCCTGTCGGCATAGAGAGGGAGTGAGAGACGACATGGCAAGAGGTTGGTTAGGGTTAGGGTTTTAGAGAGAGGATTAGAGAGAGGGGGTTTAGGGTAGGGTTTTTGGTTATGATCACACTTGATCATGCATGGATGATGAGGGTTAGGTTTTAGATGGTGTATGGGCATGGCATGGTCAAGTGTAAGGGGAAGAATAGATATGGAAGGATCTCACATGATCATGTATGGGAGTATGCACATGTGGGGGTGGATGAGGGTGGAGAGCTTGATGCACATGGCAAGGCAACAAGATCAAGGTGAGAGGGGTTTGATAGGGTAAAGAGGGAGTTTAAAGAGATGATCCACTCAAAAACTCAAGAAAAACCAAGGAAGACAAGATGGTGGGGGTTGTTGCATGGCCCATGCAAAGACATTAAATGCTAGGTTTTATCTTGTGAAAACAAAATAATGATCATGGCATTTATACACATGCATTCCAAAATATGGAGTAAGGCCAAGCTAAAGGAAAATATAATTGGATTCATCCCAACCCACATGAGCTAGATTAAATGCCAAAAAGAAAGTAAAAGCTCATGGGTAATTAGGATGGTGGAATTATAAGGTGGTGTCAAAGAAAAGGTGATGGAGTTGAATAAAAGATATGCCCCCAACTCAACTTGGGCATCAAGCATTTATCAAGAACCAAATACAATATATCAAGAGCCAAAAACAATTACTAATGCATATGAGAGAAGAACCAAATGAAAAGGGTTTTATATGATGCTCAAATGCAAGGTGGCATGATGACATGAGCATGATATAATTATGATGCACAATTATATGTAGGAAGTAGCCATTATATTACTAGACCATGTAGCATTACATATGTTAGACAGATGGGATGCTACAACTCTGCCCCACTAAACAGGAATCTCGCCCCGAGATTCTAGGAAGAAGAAGAAGACACAAAGAGGGTAGGATACTTGGCGCGAAGCTCATCCTCGCGTTCCCAAGTGGCTTCATCAACGGAATGGTGCGACCACTGCACCTTGCAGAACTTGATGGACTTATTGCGAGTCCTTCTTTCTGCGACTTCTAGAATTTTTATGGGGTGTTCTTGATAAGACAGATCTTCTTGGAGATTGATGAGTTCATGGTCCACGGTCCTGCCGGTATCCTTGAAGCACTTCTTGAGTTGAGAAATATGGAAAACATCATGGACCTTGAGTTTTTCAGGGAGCTCAAGAGCATAAGCAACTTCTCTTCTTCTTCCACGAATTTTGAAAGGACCGATGTATCTAGGAGCCAGCTTTCCTTTGATACCGAAGCAGTGCGTGCCTCTCATGGGAGTGACACGAAGGTAAACGAGATCACCAGGGACATACTCCATGTCCGTGTGCTTTCTGTCATAGTTGCTCTTCTGGCGACTTTGAGCAACCTTCAGATTTTCAAGAATGATGTGAACCTTCTCCTCCGCTTGAGTTACAATGTCGGGGCCAAACAATGTTCTCTCACCTACGCCCGACCAACCAATCGGAGTTCTGCATTTGCGACCATAGAGAACCTCAAATGGTGCCATCTTTAGACTTTTCTGGAAGCTGTTGTTGTAAGAGAATTCAGCATAAGGAAGACATTCTTCCCACTTCATGCCAAAAGAGATAACGCAAGCATGGAGCATATCTTCCAGAATCTGATTGATCCTTTCAACTTGTCCTTGCGACTGAGGGTGGTAAGCTGTGCTGAAGTTCAATTTTGTTCCCAAAGCATTTTGGAAACTTCCCCAGAACTTGGAAGTGAAGATGCTTCCATGGTCTGAGCTGATCTCAAGAGGAACCCCATACAGAGAGACAATTCTGTTGATATAGAGCTCAGCCAACTGAATTGCAGAAATTGTTTCCTTGACGGGAAAGAAGTGAGCCACTTTAGAAAGCCTGTCGATGACAACAAAGATTGCATTGTTGCCCTTCCGCGACCTTGGAAAACCAGTTATGAAGTCCATCTCTACTTTCTCCCATTTCCATTCCGGAGGCTTCAATGGTTGTAGAAGACCGGAAGGTTTCTGATGAACAGCTTTAACTCTGTGGCAGACATCACACTCCGAGACATACTTGGCACAATATCGTTTCAACCCAGGCCACCAATACTGTGTTTTCAAGTCCATGTACATCTTAGTGCTGCCAGGGTGGATAGAAAGAACAGAATCATGTGCCTCCTTGAGAACTTGCTCTCTTAAACCCGGGTAGTTCGGAACAAACATCCGGTGTTCAAAGAAAAGAGCGCCTTGGTTGTCGACGTGGAAGGACTCATACTTCGGAAGCTGAATGTTGGAGATGATCTTTTTAGTGTAAGGATCACCAAGTTGAATGGAGCGAACCTTTTCTTCCAAGAGAGGTGTTGCCAGAAGGTTCAGAAGATACCCTTGATTCAAAATTTCAAGGTTGAGCTTGCGGAATTCCTTGCACAAGAGAGGCTATTGTTCTTCCACCATGAGGTTGTTGACATAAGCTTTTCGGCTGAGAGCATCGGCCATGACATTAGCTTTGCCCGGAGTGTAGTTGATGGTCAAATCGAAATCATTGATCGCTTCAATCCACCTCCTCTGACGAAGGTTGAGATCAGGCCGAGTGAAGATATACTTCAGACTCTTGTGATCAGAAAAGATCTCACAACGGTTGCCAAGCAAGTAATGCCTCCATACTTTCAAAGCAAAGACAACTGCTGCGAGCTCGAGGTCATTTGTAGGATAGTTGATCTCATGCGTCTTCAACTGTCGAGAGGCATAAGCAACAACTTGTTTTTCTTGCATAAGGACCGCACCCAATCCTTGCAATGAGGCGTCATAGAATATCTGGAAAGGCTTTGATGTATCTGGAGGAACTAAGACTGGTGTGGAAGTGAGCTTCTCTTTGAGTGTTTCAAAGCTTGCTTGACATGCAGGAGTCTAAAGGTATTTCTTGCCTTTCTTGAGGAGATCGGTAAGAGGCTTCGCAATCTTCGAGAAGTTCTGAACGAAGCGACGGCAGTAACTAGTCAAACCAAGGAAACTCCGGACTTCTTTGATATTTATGGGTGGAAGCCAGTCAACAATTGTCTTAATAGTTTCTAGGTTGACGGCAATGCCCTTGGCAGAGATGACGTGACCAAGGTAGGTGACTTGAGGCAGCCAGAACTCACACTTGGAGAACTTTGCATACAGGCGGTTCTCACGAAGCTTGTTTAGGACACACCGAAGGTGTTCTTCATGTTCTTCCTTTGACTTAGAATAGACTAGAATGTCATCCAGATAGACCACAATGAACTTATCAAGATACTCCATGAAAACAGAGTTCATAAGCCTCGAGAAGGTGGCAGATGCATTGGTGAGACCGAAAGACATGACCGTGTACTCATACAGGCCATAGCGGGTGGTGAAAGCTGTTTTGGGAACATCTTCCTTGCGAATCTTGATTTGATGATACCCACTTCTCAAATCAAGCTTAGAGAATACCATAGCTCCAGCTAGCTGATCGAAGAGATCATTAATCCGCGCAAGGGGATATTTATTCTTGATGGTTTTAGCATGAAGAGCCCGATAGTCAACACAAAGTCTATCAGTCTTGTCTCGCTTCTTCACAAAGATGGTTCGGCTACCCCAAGAAGAAGTAATGTGCTGAATGAAACCCAACTTCTCTTGTTCATCAAGATGACGTTTGAGTTCAGCCAACTCAGCAGGACCTATTTTATAAGGCCGCTTGGATATAGGAGCGGTACCAGGTTCAAGCTCAATCACAAACTTGACCTCACGATCCGGAGGCATACCTGGCAACTCTTCAGGAAAGACATCTGGAAACTCACAGACCACCGGAACACTCTGAATAGCTTCCATAGCATCATCATTCAGAGCCGCCAAAGAGAAAAGCTGAATTGCAGGAGTCAGACTTGGAGAATAGACTATATGGCCTTCAGGAATTTTCAGAGAAACCAAACGTTCAGCACAATCAATCACAGCTGCATTTGCTGTTAACCAATCCATGCCCAAGATAACATCAATGTCAGAATTGCCCAGAATAATTAAGGAAGCCAGAAACGAAGAGCCACCAATCTCAATTTGATTGCCATGGCTGATTTTAGAAGATGCCATTGTTGCTCCAGGAGAAAGGACCATTAAACGTTTAGGAAGAGGATCCATAGGTAACCCATTCTCATCAGCAAAACTTGTAGAGATAAAAGAATGCGATGCACCAGAATCAAACAAAACTCGTGCAGGAACTGAGTTAACAGGAAGCATACCCATCACAACTCCAGATGCATGCTCAGCTTGAGCGACATTGACACAGTTGGCACGAGCAACCGTAGACCCGGGCTTGGTGTTGATGTTGAGAGCCCGAGGTGGAGGTGCACGAACCATAGAAGAACTTGCCGCGGGTCTTGGAGGTGGTGGAGGAAGAGCTTTGTTGTTCATTGGACAATTCCGGTGCTGATGCCCAGTGTTTCCACAAGTGTAGCAAGCACCAGGTGGACGTGGAGCAACGTAGCCAGGGACTCCGCTAGGCGCTCTAGGGTAGTTGTGGTTGTAGCCCCTAGGAGCCGTAGTGAAGGAGTTTGGTGGCCTTGCCGCATAGCTTGACGGTCTTGGTGGAGCCGGGAGCGACGGTGGGGTGTTAGGAACCCACACGCGGCGCTTAGAAGGAGCTGCCATAGCTGAATAGCTTGCTGCATCGCGGCTGTGTTTCTTTGACTCCTCAAACACTTGCCTACTTGCTTCTTCCCGCAGAGCTGTATGTTGGAGTTCCAGAAAAGACCCCGGCCTTGCATGAGTGATTGCATATTTGATTGATGCATTGAGCCCTTGCCTAAACCTCTTTTGCTTCTTCTTGTCATCAAAGATCTCATCGCCACCATACTGAGAAAGGTTCATGAAGTTTCTGATATAGGTATTGACATTGTCATTGCCCTACTTGAGGTTGAGAAACACTTCCTTCATCCTTTCCATGAAAATTTCTGACAGATATTGCTCTTTGAAAGCCGCAGTGAATTGCTCCCAAGTAGGCTGAAAACTAGAGTGGTCTGCCTTCAAGTAATTTTCCCACCACAGAGCTGCATCTCCCTTCAGAAGGTGAGTGGCACATTTTACCCATTCTTGCTCAGGAACATCCGCAGTCATCAGCAACCTTGACATTTCACGCAGCCAATCATCCGCATCAAGTGGCTGATCAGACAACTCAAATTGGCGTGGGATGAACTTCAGAAAACTCTTGATGTCTCCTCGCTTGGGAGGTGGAGGTAGCGGAACAAACTCATTCCTCCTCACGCTTTCTTCGAAGCGCTGCTGGTTCTGCTGCATTGTTCCCAAGGCATTGGCAATACTTGCCAACGCAGCCCCCAGTTCAGGTGGTATGTCCTCCTCAGAACGGCGTGGTGGTGCCATCCTGTGATTGATATAAAACACAAGTCAGTACTATAATGGAGAATAATAATAATCCAAAATAGTACCAAAATGGAATTAACCAAGATTAAAGGATACAATTCACTAAGATGATATTAAAATATCAACAAAGTTCAAAGCACCTAGATGATATTAAGCATATCGCACACGACTGAATAAGGAGTGTGGTACACAAGCTAACAAAGAAAAAATTTCTGCAAATTTCGGCATTAAAATACTACTATATGCGCAAAACCACTTAACGAATCAAGATTAGTAACTCTACCAATTCAATATACAAGAGCGAATGATCAAAGTAGTGGTATGGTCGCGACTCCATCCCGCACTCAAATCATTACTCCGCACATGAATAAGTAAAACACATATCCCAACACCTTCTTCTTAAGATGAACCTAAAGATTAGTAACTACAAAAAACGAACACCCCAAACAAGATAACGTCGGATAACAAAGAGTAAGACATATCGCACCGGTATACAACGAATCAGATAGATCGCGTCGGTTTACAAAGGCATGTCGGTATGGAATGTACCAACAGTTGATAACCAAAAGGCCGATAGTGATAACATTTGGATGCAACAGATAGACAAGGAATTCACACACACACACACCTATGGTACTACGGAACCCAGAACAAGTGAATCCTAGTTTGAATTTTTTTAGAAGAGGATTGAAAACGTTACACTTCCTTACCAGAAAAAGGGTGGGTGGGTGGGTAAGAACAAAAATGAAAGCAGTCCTACTCTCACGTTTTTGTTTTTCCCTAGTATACATAGCTACCAAAAATATTTGCTAGACTGACAACGACCATTTGGCTGAGACCCTAAAGGGCGGGATGGCTCTGATACCAATTGTAACTACCTCGGTGAATTACGCTCTTAATTACATGCCTGGATGAGCGAAAGTGGTTAAAATAGTACGGTGGGGCCCAGGGGCCACTCACAGGTAGACCTTTCAGCCGTCTTAACCACTTTCAGAGCATCAGGACAAGAACGAGCAGCGTAATCGGCAGGCGAAGGGATCAACTACATACACAAGTGAGTATGTATGCAAGCCACCATACAACTGTTCACAGAGTCATTCCATCTAAAAGAAATAGAAATATTGCAACGCCATACGACAAGATCCAAATATCCTAGATAGAGATAATAGTTTAGGATAGCTCCTCATACATCAAACATCAGAGTATCTGGCGGAAGCGGAAGACAAGATCCGAGTACGGATAAGAAGCAAATTGGCATAAGATGCCACATAAATAAACACATCCCGCCCACAGATCTCACGGATCCCCGTTCCCGGAATCTCTACACCGAGTGATCGTTGCCAACATCATCCGTCTCCTCCACCCAGTATCCATCTTGCGAATACACCTGTTCATCTAAATCAAACAATTTATCGTGTGAGACCCTAGGGGTACTTAGCAAGTTTTTATGCCGCTAAAGGGGACATATACCTGGGGTGACGCAATCGCAGCAAAAAGATAAGAACTGAAAGGTCTATAGATACTCGCTAACCATCTGCCTAACCAATGATAGATGGACGTCCGTTAATTAGTAGCAACAGTTATAACAGTATAATTAATAAATCCATCCTCCTTCTCGCTTACCAACGAGAAAGCGGACGAACAACCCATCCGTTGGCAGTTTTATTAACCATTCCATGAGTATTGCACTATTTATTAGTCAAGTACTTAGTCAAATTGAAAGCGGTACTTTAGTTATACTTGTCTATGATCGAGAAACTGTGCTCCAAGTCGTCCATAACCGCGGACACGGCTTTCAGAAAGATTTACCCTGCAGGGGTGCACAAATAGCAACACACACTCGATCAACCTCGGAAAAACCAACTCAAAACACAACGAGGCATTCACGACAAAGAGATCACAGGATTCAGAAATATTTCAGGAGGCCACCCCATTAAGCTACCCGCAACGAAGCTAGCTGACTCCGAGACGGACTCAAGGTTTGCGCCAATGGCTGTAAACGACTAGGAACCCGAAAGTGTGACTGGGCTTGTCGATACCGCGAAAACACTCCGCATCCAAAACAGTACAGGTGCTCCTCGCACAATCTTAAATAAAGCAGTAAAACATGGCATAAGTACATGATAGTAATAACGCCCCAAACTAATTGTGGCCCCAAGAAATAGAAATGAATCAAGCTCTTGCTCAGGGGGGTCCATAAGGCCTCCCGGATGTGGATAGTGCGAAATAGTCTAGGAACATGAATCAAGTACTCGGGGTCCTACGGGACACAAGTGAGCATGAAAAACCAAATAGTAGATATTGCTCACCGGTGCCTCTTTTATTAGTTATCCCAGTACTACTCAGGTTTAGTTGTTTAGGTACCTCGTTATCCATCAGACACTCACATACCCTACACATGCTTTTCTATGACTCGCATGGCTCAAACAACTCCTGTAGTAATGGCTCATGGGATTGAGGAACATGCTCGTAGGGTTTAAAAGTAAAGGCTATGCAGTACTTCGGATTCAATTTAATGCAATCGCGACTCAATGATGCAAGAATAAGATAGAGGCAATAGGTACTATATGTATGCAAGCATGTGGTAGTGCTTGCCTGGCAGCTCAGTTGAAGCGAGAGATGGATCTGGGTAGAACTCCTGTGATTCCTGATAATTCTCCTGCTGGGCGTCTATTCGAAGAAGAACCAAACAAACAAGGGACAACATAAAAAAAGTTCACAAGCATATGAATAAAATGCGACAAGCAAACAAGCATGCCATGATGAATGATGCACAATTTACATGGCAAAAATGTAGCATGGCATGGTGAGGTGTGGGGTACAAGAATTAAGCATTTTATTAAGTTTTTAGTCAAGTTTTATTGGCGTGAACAGTTCTGATTTTTAATAATGACATGATGCATGCTTCAATTCAGAACATGGAATGCATAGTTGGAACGGGCTCGTCGTGCTGATCGATTTAGACATATTATTTGTCGAATTTGGAGTTGTAGAATTAAAGTTATTAATTTATTAAGAAAAGGGCATTATTGTAATTTTAATCATCTTGAAATTTTAAAGTGTTCAAACATATATCATTTGTATTATTTGGATTTACAAATTAAAAGTTATTAAAAACATATTTGAATTCATATTTAACAATTTTCTGAAATTGTTTTTATTAAACAGATAAACGAAAAGACTTTTTATACTCACCTAGAGCTAGCCCCAGTCGCTGACGAGTGGGACCGATGCTGAGTGAGCGGAAAACGGCGCACCGAACTTTTCTCACCGCGAGCTAATCTAGCCGCAGCAACTGACAAGCGGGCCCGTCGCTCGAGCGGACCCACGCGCCAGTGGCTGGACGCACCGGTGACACGCGGCGGATCCAGGGACTACGGGTTAAGGCTCTGGGAAACCCAAGTACCTTTTCGTAAAAAGACCTCAGAGGCCGACGTGTGGGCCTGGAAGGAGCGCGGGTTGACGAAGCAAAAGGTGGGGGGGGGGGGGGTTCTGGAAGCTACCACGGGCTACTGTTTTTCTTCTCACCTGTTGCCTGACGAAACTGAGGCCGAGCGGGAGATAGCGCGGCGGGGGATCGAACCCGCGACCTAGCGGGCGCACGTGGCGGCGGCTGCTGCTGCGGTGGAAGGAAGGCTGTTGCAAGGTTCGACTACGCGGCGAGATAAAGGTTCCGCGACGCACAGCGAGAAGACGACGACGAACCCGCCGTGCACAGAGGGCGTTCGTCGCCGTGATCTGCTAGTCTAGGAAGAGAAAAACAACGGGAGGGTGCCAGAGAGGTGCAGCAGCTCACCGGGAGTGCGGCGGTGGCGGTGGAACGGCCCGAGGTGCAGGGGATCAGCGACGGAACTGGCGGCCGGCGGGGTTAGGGTTTTGGCTCGGCTCGTCGGCATGCAGCAGAGCTGGGCCGTCTCCTCCTCGACGCCGTGTACAGGGCTGATGCAGAGGACCTCCTCGACCTCGCCGACAACCTCCTGCTCGCCTACGCCTCCTGGATCGATGGGAGATGGTGTAGGCCGACGATGGTTGGTCGGGGTTGGAAGGGAGGGAGGAAGCAGGGGTAGGTGGGGAGAGGGCGGCGGCGCAGGGCCCTGGGAACCTGGGGATCTAGGAGAGGGGGTAGATAAGGAGGGAAAGAGGGGGTGCACATGGGGGTAGCTCGGGGTGGAAAAGGTGATGCCACCTTTTCCTCTTCTCTCTCGGGCAGGTGGGGGGTGTAGCGGGCTAGGGCGCCGGCAGGTGGGGCTGCAGCGTCGGTAGGGCCTGCTTGGCAGCTAGGGAGAGAGAGAAAAAGGAGGGAAAGGAGGCTCGGCACGGGAGCTAGGGTTGGAGGGGAAGGCTCGGTCGAGGAATGGTTAGGGTCAGAGAGGAAGGTTGCCTCGGCATGGTAGAGAGGGAGAGCTGGGGTGGGTCCTGTCGGCATAGAGAGGGAGTGAGAGACGACATGGCAAGAGGTTGGTTAGGGTTAGGGTTTTAGAGAGAGGATTAGAGAGAGGGGGTTTAGGGTAGGGTTTTTGGTTATGATCACACTTGATCATGCATGGATGATGAGGGTTAGGTTTTAGATGGTGTATGGGCATGGCATGGTCAAGTGTAAGGGGAAGAATAGATATGGATCATGTATGGGAGTATGCACATGTGGGGGTGGATGAGGGTGGAGAGCTTGATGCACATGGCAAGGCAACAAGATCAAGGTGAGAGGGGTTTGAGAGGGTAAAGAGGGAGTTTAAAGAGATGATCCACTCAAAAATTCAAGAAAAACCAAGGAAGACAAGATGGTGGGGGTTGTTGCATGGCCCATGCAAAGACATTAAATGCTAGGTTTTATCTTGTGAAAACAAAATAATGATCATGGCATTTATGCACATGCATTCCAAAATATGGAGTAAGGCCAAGCTAAAGGAAAATATAATTGGATTCATCCCAACCCACATGAGCTAGATTAAATGCCAAAAGAAAGTAAAAGCTCATGGGTAATTAGGATGGTGGAATTATAAGGTGGTGTCAAAGAAAAGGTGATGGAGTTGAATAAAAGACATGCCCCCAACTCAACTTGGGCATCAAGCATTTAACAAGAACCAAATACAATATATCAAGAGCCAAAAACAATTACTAATGCATATGAGAGAAGAACCAAATGAAAAGGGTTTTATATGATGCTCAAATGCAAGGTGGCATGATGACATGAGCATGATATAATTATGATGCACAATTATATGTAGGAAGTAGCCATTATATTACTAGACCATGTAGCATTACATATGTTAGACAGATGGGATGCTACACCAGTGTTAGCCTCTCCACTATCAAAGGAGCCAATGTTGCTCTATATAGCCGCAACCAACCGAGTTGTAAGTGCAGTAATAGTGGTAGAGCGCGACGAGGAAGGTAAGTCGGTGCAAAGGCCAGTGTATTACCTGAGTGAGGTATTATCTGCCTCAAAACAGAACTACCCACACTATCAGAAGGTGGCATATGGTGTGTACATGGCAGCTAAGAAGCTGAAGGATTACTTTGAGGAGCATCCCATCAGGGTAATATGTGAGGCTCCTATATCCGAGATAATGAGTAACAAGGATGCGAGTGGCAGAATTGCAAAATGGGCAATTGTACTAGCTCCTTATGCGCCACAATATGATAGAAGAGAAGCAATCAAGTCTCAAGCTGTGGCGGACTTTTTTGTGGACTGGGATGAGGTGCAATACGAACCGCCGCTACCAGATCTGAACTATTGGCGAATGCACTTTGATGGGTCAAAAACAAAAACCGGGCTAGGTGCCGGAGTCGTACTTACCTCGCCAAAGAAGGACCAGCTGAAATACGTGCTGCAGATCCATTTCGCGGCATCAAACAATGTCGCTGAGTATGAAGCACTTGTACATGGGCTCAAAGTGGCAAAAGAGATTGGGATACGTCGGATCCTGTGCTTTGGCGACTCGGATTTGGTAGTACAACAAGTGTCGGGACTGTGTGACGCCCTTGATCCAAACATGGCTCTGTACAGATTTCATGTGCAGAAGATATCTAGTTACTTTGAGGGATGCGAATTTCATCATGTACCCCGGGTGGAAAATGAGGCTGCCGACATGTTGTCGAAGCTCGAGTCAACCCGACAAGAAATTCCACCGGGTGTAGCATTAGAGCACCTCAAAAAACCATCTATTAGGCCGTCCCCAGAAACCGACTCAATTTACGTCCCGGAAGATACAGAATCCGGAGCTGTGCCCATGGACATTGACATGGGAGGTGGTGTGTGAAACCCGGGGACTGCCTCGGCAAACCCAGGGACTGCCTCAGCGAACCCGGGGACTGCTTCGCAAGACCCGGGGACTACTCAGCGTGATCCGGTCAAAGTTATGTCGGTGGATCAGATAGAAATTGATGAGGATGTGTTCCCCGTGCGAGCAATACCAGCTTGGGCACTACCTATATTTCAATTCCTGAAAGATGGAACTTTGCCCACTGAGGAGGTACTATCCAGGCAAACACAGAGGAGAGCTAATGCATACACGATCATTAATTACGAGTTATACAAAAGGAGTGTGACCAATGTCCTCCAGCAATGCGTTGACCAGAGAGAAGGGCTTGACATCCTCCGAGATATACATCAAGGGGAGTGCGGGCACCATGCCTCGTCCCGAGCCTTGGTGGCAAAAGCTTTCTGACATGGATTCTACTAGCCAAATGCCTTAGAACAAGCAGAAGATCTGGTGAGAAAGTGCAATGGTTGTCAAAGGTATGCTACCAAGACACATATGCCAATGTCGGAGCTCAAGACCATACCAATTACATGGCCATTCGCCGTATGGTACTTGGATATGGTTGGCCCGTTTAAAGCAGCAAGGGGGAATATGACTCACATTTTGGTCATGGTGGACAAATTTGCAAAGTGGATTGAAGTGAAGCCTATAAGAAAATGTGATGGAGCTACGGTCGTAACATTTCTCAAAGACATCATCTTGAGATACGGTTATCCTCACAGTATCATCACTGATAATGGCACAAATTTTGCTGAAGGAGCATTTGCGCGTTTCTGCCGGGATAAGAAGATCCGGCTGGACGTTGCCTCAGTAGCCCACCCCGCATCGAACAGACAAGTGGAAAGATCCAACGGATTAGTATTATCCGAGATAAAACCCCGGCTCATTGAGCCGTTGCAAAGATCAGCAGGGTGCTGGATAGAAGAACTACCAGCGGTAATGTGGAGTTTAAGAACAACTCCGAATCGATCAACAGGCTATACGCCGTTTTTCTGGTATATGGGGCAGAAGCTGTATTACCAGCCGACATAGAGCATGATTCGCCTAGGGTCACTCAATACACAGAAGCTAAAGTGCAAGAAGCCCGGCAAAATGATGTTGATCTGCTGGAAGAAGCGAGAGAACTGGCATTATCTAGATCCGCCATATATCAGCAAAATCTCCGACACTATCATAGCCGGAAAGTAAGCCCCCGAGTCTTTCGGGAAGGCGATCTGGTGCTCCGGTTGGTACAACGTACTGCTGGAAAGCATAAATTATCCCCCCATGGGAAGGGCCATTCATTGTGAGCAAAGCATTGCACATTGATTCTTATTATCTTATAGATGCAAAGCCACAGGAAAAGAACAAGGCGGACAGGTCCAGCGAGGAATCTAAGTGTCCATGGAATGTAGCTCTACTTCGTCCTTTCTACACTTAGCTAAGAAGTGTATGTATCCGAGTCTTCTCAGATGTCGATATGTATGCCGGCAATGAGCCTATCAATGAAATGTTGGCACCTCGAGCAGTAACTCGGGGACTGCCTTAATAATATTTATTATCTTTTATTATTTATACGTCAGCTGGAGTAAGTTGTTCCACTTAACTCGGATTAGTAATGTGTGAGCACAAAAAACCCAATTCTTCGACTTGCTGTTGTCCAACAAGAATTGGCTTCATGGCAAGCAAGAGAACAAGTTTGGAATTGCTTGGCACATGAAAAACGACTAAGGAAAATAACTTAATCGAGCCGACGTTTGTTTTCCGAACTAACCCTGTATTTACATTCAAATTACTATGTTGAATTATTTTGAGCTAAGCCTAAAGTTTCCAAGTATTGTTAAAACAATTTTTGAAGCTCAGATTCGTAAGTTGTAAAACCGAATCAAGGTAGACACGAACCGAGCCAAAAGATTGGACGAACAAGAAAATGAAACTCGGGGACTACGCCCAAGCTAATCCGGCATAAGAAACTTAGTAGCAAAATATCACATGCGTACTGGATACAATTCCACCCGGCATACCGGGGATCTAATAAGTTTTCAAGTGTTTTCACTCAAGGAGCAGCAGGAGGAGGAAGTTCGGCATCATCTTCACCGTCTTCGATATCCGAGGCATCGTCCTCTCCATCCTCGTCCGAGCCATCTTCAACGTTCTCAACCTCTTCGTCACCAGCGGCTTCCAGGAAGCTCGGTCCCTTAGTCCATTCATGAATGGGAGCATATTCGATGAGGCTATGGGCACAAGCCTGGCGCCGAGCTACCCACTCTAGGTCATTGGTCCATTTGGACCCGGTGCGTAGGTGCATCAAGAGGTTGAGATCGATCTTCTCGTACCACGTGAGTATGTGGTGAAGGACGGTATCAGCTACAGCACGTCCAGCAGACTCCCTCCAGAGGTCGAGCTAGGTCTCGATTTCCATTAACTTCTCAACAAGAATTGTGGTAGTCTCCGGAGTGTCTTCTCTAGGCCAGAACGTGTTGAAGATTCGGACTGCAACGTTGAGGATATCCCTGCCATAGTTCTTGATGAGTTCCACGCGAGATGATAGGCTGACCAACAGGTCCTCCATGTCATAAGAAATCTCCTCACCGCCAGGAGCAGCGGGAGTACCCCTCTCTCGGCGGAAATCTGCAACTGCAGCGCTCGCGATTGCAGTGCCCTCAGGAAATTTGCCTGAAAATGAGACAAGAGAAACAAGTAAGAGAAAAGACATGTGAAGTAACCCGGAGAAATATGTCGGATAAGGGAAAGG
This sequence comes from Avena eriantha, assembly GCA_910589775.1. Taxonomy (NCBI): domain Eukaryota; kingdom Viridiplantae; phylum Streptophyta; class Magnoliopsida; order Poales; family Poaceae; genus Avena; species Avena eriantha. The sequence continues at coordinate 281,467,868 of OU342740.1, read as the reverse complement.
AGCTTACGTGATATATGGCTGAGGATCCGGGTCAACTCCATGGTACAGTCATCACGTCTTTCGCGAAGCTGCACAAGTTCAGCATTCGCCGACTTAAACTCAACGTCGGCCTCCTTGAGTAGATCCTGTCCTTGGTGATCTGGAGATTGAGGCGCTCGCGCTCTTCTGTGTAATTCTGGCCAACCTTTTGGAGCTCAGACTGGTGATGTGCTTTCATTTTCTCCATCTCGGCCTTGAGCCTGGCGATCTCATCATCCTTGGTCCGGAGGAGGGTGAGCTCATCATCTTTTTTCTTAAACTTGGTTTGATGCTGCCCTGCTTGTTCGAGAAAATGCAGCATCATGTCAGGCACAGGCACACTATCTTCAAGAGATGCTGAAATAGTGTGTTGACCCGGCAGAGCCGAGGTATGAATGTTTGCCGAGCCAAGGAGAAAAGGAGATAGAAAGCATAGCAAGGTCGGACAAAAATGACTTACCCTTGATCTGATCCAAGTTCTTCCTCATAATCTTGTTCTCAGCCTCCACCCTAGCTGCGGAAACCGAATGCTAGGTTAGTTCGGCAGAGGAAAATGAAGAAAAACGGAGAAGTGCCAAGGAAGAAACTTACCCCTTTTCTCGTGTTCAGCGAGAAGTGCATTATGCTTGGCGTGCAGCATCTTATGGGTGTCAAGGAGACGCTGAAACTCAGCGCTATGGCGGTTGGTGGTCACCTGCAAAGAGTAAAAAGATATAACTTAGCCTTGTGCATATTCGAAGTGTACTAAATCCGGGCCAAGTGGAACTTAACCCGGTTCTAGGTGTGTGCATATTCAAAGTGTACTAAATCCGGGCCAAGTGGAACTTAACCCGGCTCTAGGTGTGTGCATATTCAAAGTGTACTAAATCCGGGCCAAGTGGAACTTAACCCGGCTCTAGGTGTGTGCATATTCGAAGTGTACTAAATCCGGGCCAAGTGGAACTTAACCCGGCTCTAGGTGTGTGCATATTCGAAGTGTACTAAATCCGGGCCAAGTGGAACTTAACCCGGCTCTAGGTGTGTGCGTATTCGAAGTGTACTAAATCCGGGCCAAGTGGAACTTAACCCAGCTCTAGGTGTGTGCGTATTCAAAGTGTACTAAATCTGGGCCAAGTGGAACTAAACCCGGCTCTAGGTGTGTGTGCATATTTGAAGTTATCAAGGAGCTACATTAGTTTTATAATGAGCATTCGGCCGAGTAACAAGTTACTCCCCCGGAGGCTCGGGGACTAATGGTTATATTACTAGATACCTATGGCTAAGGAAAACGAGTAAGGTACCTCCATCATCCGACCCGCGATGTTTAGCGCCTTAAAGGCGGTGTTCATTTGAGCGGAGAACTCGGCGGGACCGAACTTGTTGAGGGCAAACCTCTAGGGTGGCCCGATCTTTCATGATTCCCTTTCAAATTGAGGGTGGAGTGCGGGGAAAGGAGGGGAGGATGAACACGACGAACACACGCACGAAGAACGCGATGAACACACACACGCAGAACCACGATAAACACCAATAGCTCACACCGGCGGTGACCGGTCCGGCGCAATCCCTAGGATCGGCGTCGGGCGGAGGACTCTCTCTCGAACCAGCACGGCGAGATGCGAGACTCGGTGAGATCTTGACGTCTAGGCAAAGGAACACTGATGCCTAGGCCTTGTACAATGCGGAGGCACAATGCAAACTCCAACGAGGTTTGGGGATATTGGTGCTCCTTAGTCAAGGAGCATGAGGCAAGAACTAGATAGATCCACAAAGGGGTTTCCACTAATTCCAATATCATGCCTAGGGTTTACAATGGAGGTGGGGGTCTATATATAGGCCAGCCACAAGTTCAGGGGTAATTCAGGCATTAAAGTAGAGTTCTGGGCGAAATAGAGGGGTACATGGGCCAGAGGGCCCAGCTAGGCTCGCAGGCCCATCACTTGGGCCGGACACTCCGGGTCGAGTGGTCCGGACAGTCCGAGGAGGCCGGACACTCTGGGTTGAGTGGGCCGGACACTCCGGGGTGGCCGGACACTCCGAGAAGTATCCGGGCGGTGTCCGATTCGACCTTCTGAATGTCCACGCCAGGTCCGGGCTCGGGTAGGCCGGACACTCCGGCTGAGTCGGGCCGGACATTCCAGCTGCGCCGGACACTCCGACTTGATCCGGGCGGACACTCCGGCTCTAGCAGCTTCAGGACAGGTGCAGCTCCAGGGCTCGTGGGTCGACGCGGTGGGGGCTCGTACCTGATGATGCACAAAGTAGTGGTATGAAGTAGCACGCCATCCAAGGAAGTATCGAATTGGCACGAAGAGAGGAGCGAGTTCACCTTAGCTTGGAGGAGTTTGGCTCGGGCACGAGTCATGGGTCCACTTGGGGGACTTGTTGGTGTAGATGTAGAAGCGTCCGTAGGATGGGCTGCATCAGCTCCCCCCTTGGGAAAGAGTCGTCCTCGACTCTTCATGGATATCATCTTGAGCATCTCCATGGTAGGGTGCGAGATCCTTGACATTGAATGTATTGCTTGCAAGGTACTTGGAGGTCGGTATGTCGATGATGTAGGCGTTGTTGTTGATTCTTTTGAGGACCTTGAAGGGACCATCTCCTCTTGGCTTGAGCTTGGAGTCACGTTCCTTGGGGAAGCGGTCCTTGCTTAGGTGTATCCACACAAGGTCACCTTCTTCAAACATCATCTCCTTCTTGTCCTTGTTTAATCTTGAAGCTTGGCGAAGGAATTTTTGTTCGATAGTAGCTCTTGTTTCTTCATGAAGCGTCTTCATAGCTTGTGCGCGCTTCTCGACGTCCATGTTTGTGCGCTCATGGAGAGGTAGTGGTAGGATGTCGAGCGCGGTGAGGGACTCGAAACCATAGACGATCATGAATGGACTCATCTTGGTTGTTGAGTGCTTTGCTCGATTGTATGCGAACTCGGCGTGTGGAATGCATTCCTCCCAATCCTTCAGGTTTTTCTTGATCAACACACGAAGGAGAGTTCCGAGGCTTCGGTTGACAACTTCGGTTTGGCCATCAGTTTGAGGATGTGATGCGGATGAAAAGAGGAGCTTGACGCCGAGCTTGGCCATGAGGGTCTTCCACAAGTAGCTCATGAATTTGATGTCGTGGTCGGAGACGATTGTCCTTGGCACACCGTGAAGACAGACGATTTCCCTGAAAAACAGATTTGCAACATGTGAAGCATCGTCGGTCTTATGGCACGGTATGAACTGTGCCATCTTGGAAAAATGATCCACAACAACAAATATAGAATCATGACCTTGCTTAGATCTAGGCAATCCTAACACGAAATCCATGCTAATGTCGGACCAAGGTGTATGAGGAATAGGCAATGGCATATAAAGACCATAGGGATTAGCTTGCGACTTAGCTTGAACACATGTCGTGCATCGTTGAACGTAGCGCTCCACGTCACGCTTCATCTTGGGCCAAAAGTAGTGATTGGAGAGCATGTCCAATGTCTTGTCGCGACCAAAGTGACCCATAAGGCCTCCACCATGAGATTCTTGGAGAAGCAAAAGTTGAAGCGACGACTTCGGAATGCATAGCTTGTTTTGTTTAAAAAGAAAGCCCTTATGCAAATAGAAATCATCAACTCCCTTGTTATTGGAGCACTTTGCGAAAATTGGTTCAAAGAATGGGTCGGAAGCATACAAAGATTTTATTTCCTCAAGACCCAACACGTTGATTTCAAGTCTCGTAAGAAGGCTTGTATGTTTGTGAGACAATGCGTCCGCAACTACATTATCTTTGCCCTTCTTATACTTGACAATATACGGAAAAGATTCCATGAACTCAACCCACTTAGCGTGTCTCTTGCTCAAGTTAGCTTGGCCTTTGAGATATTTCAACGACTCGTGGTCGGAATGTATGATAAATTCCTTGGGCCAAAGGTAGTGTTGCCAAACTTGAAGGACATGAACTAAGGCAAAAAGCTCTTTGTCATAAATCGGATAGTTAAGGCGAGCACCATCAAGTTTTTCGCTATGGTAGGCTATATGACGTCTGTTTTGCATAAGGACTCCTCCAATGCCAATACCACTAGCATCACAGTCTATCTCAAAAGTTTTTGTGAAATCCGGTAAAGCAGGAAGAGGTGCTTCGGTGAGCCTCTTTTTAAGTTCATCAAAAGCTTTTTGTTGTGCTTTGCCCCACACGAAGGTGACATTCTTTTTGGTCAATTCATTAAGGGGGTAAGCAATGGTTGAAAAGTCTTTCACAAAGCAACGATAGAAACCGGCCAACCCATGAAAACTTCGGAGTTCACTCACATTTGTTGGTATGGGCCAATCTCGTATATCCTTTACCTTGGAAACATCAACTTCAATTCCCTTCGAAGAAACGACAAATCCAAGAAAAATCAACTTGTCTTTAGCAAAAGTGCACTTGGGAAGATTAGCATAAAGCTTTTCATGTCGAAGGATTTGCAAAACTTCATTGACATGTGTTATATGGTCCTCAAGTGATTTTCTATAAACAAGAATATCATCGAAATATACAACAACACTTTTTCCAATGAGAACGCAAGATGTGATTCATAAGGCGCATGAAGGTGGATGGGGCATTTGATAAACCAAAGGGCATAACCAACCATTCATAGAGACCCAGTTTGGTCTTGAAGGCGGTTTTCCACTCATCACCTTCAGCCATGCGTATTTGATGGTAACCACTACGAAGATCAATTTTCGAAAAAATGGTGGCTCCACACAACTCATCAAGCATGTCATCGAGACGTGGTATGGGATGTCGATAACGCATGGTGATAGCATTGATTGGACGGTAGTCCATGCATAACCGTAACGTATCATCCGTCTTTGGAACAAGAATCACGGGTACGACACTTGGACTAGTGCTAACTTGGATCAAACCTTTGGAGACGAGTTGGTTGATTTGACGTTCGATCTCCTTTGTCTCCTCCGGGTTCGTGCGGTAAGCGGCACGGTTGGGAAGTGGTGCACCGGGGATGAGGTCAATGCGATGTTCTATGCCGCGAAGAGGAGGTAGTCCATGTGGAAGCTCTTCGGGAAACACATCCTTGAATTCCTGCAAAACACTCATCAAAGATGGAGGAACATTGGTTAATTCGTTAGTTCCTTGCGCTAGTCCCTTGCAAAGGAGGACATAGTGCAAGATGGATGGGTTGTTCCGAACATCTCTCATCTCACTTTTGGTGGCAAGGAGAACACTCTTAGTTTTTCCACTCGAATTTGGCTTGTGGCTCTCACTCACTATGAGGTGGTTCTCTCTCTCACCGCTCTTCTCACAAGTAGGTGTTGTGCTTTGCGCCCTCGCTAAAGCCTTTGCATTGTCTGCAATTATTTGGCTAGGAGTCATCAGTTGCAAAACACATGTTTTGTTGAGCCATTTGAAGGTGTATATATTGGTGCGACCATCATGTTGAGCAGTCTTGTCAAATTGCCATGGTCGACCAAGAAGCATGTGGCAAACTGTCATAGGAACCACATCACACTCCACCGTATCTTTGTAAGGACCAATGGCGAAGGAGACCGATACGATATGCTTGATCTTCACGGACCCTTGGTCACTTAGCCATTACACGTGGTAGGGGTGCTTGTGTGGATGGAGGGAGAGGTTGAGCTTCTCACACAACTCGGTGCTAGCCAGGTTGTGACAACTCCCTCCGTCAATGATCACCTTGATAGATTTGCCATTGATGCCGGCTCGTGTTTGGAAGATATTGGAGCGTTGGTCTTCATGCTCTTGTGCTTGAGTGGTCAAGATTCTTGTGACGACAAGCGATGGACTTGCGTCATGTTCACACATGAGGAGTTCTTGATCATCTTCCGCTCGTTGCCTTGCAATTGCTTCCTTGACACGGGCATCAAACTCATCTTCACTCAAGTACTCTTCATCACCATTGTCATCGATGAACAAGACTTTCTTGTTTCCACATTCAGCCGACTTGTGTCCTTTACCTCCACACTTGTAGCACTCACCGTTGAAAGGTGTATCACTCTTTGCTTGCTTGCCACTTGGGGGCAGTTTTCCTTGAGGCGGTGTGGGCTTGAAGGAAGGTTTGGAGGTACTTGAGGAGCTACCATTGAAAGTTGTTGGTGTAGGGGTTGAATCTTGCTTGTAGGTGAAGTACGTCTTGGGCTTGTTGTACTTGATATCCTCTTGCACTTGACGTTCAGCCTTTGTTGCGATGTGCACAAGCTCAACCATGGTGTTGTATGTTTGGAACTCGACGATGCGCTTGATTGGGTGATTCAAGCCAATAAGGAAACGTGCCATTATTTGCTCCATGCGCTCATCAATGTTGGCGCGAATCAAGTTGAGTTCCATTTCCTTGAAGTACTCTTCCACGGTCTTTGTCCCTTGACGAAGCGCTTGAAGATTGTTGAAGAGGTCACGCGTCTAGTGCGCGGGGACAAACCGGTATCTCATGTGAGCCTTCATGTCATGCCAAGTTGTGATTGGCGACTCTTGTCTTGCATCACGAGCAACTTGAACTTGTTCCCACCAAAGGTTGGCGTAATCATCAAACTCTAGCGAAGCCATGGCGACCATCTTCTCGTTGCTATAGTTGTGCATGCGGAAGATCTTGTCGACTTTGAGTGCCCACGAGAGGTATTCTTCAGGGTCATTGGATCCGGTGAACTTGGGCATTGTGAACTTGAGCTTGCCAAAAGTTTCTTCATGGTTGCGGTCATTGCGATGAGCTTGGTGACCTTGTTGATGATCTTGTAGTTGGGGAGGTGGAACTTGGTTCTCGCGTCCTTGTTGCGGAGCTTGCTCTTGGTATTGTTGTTGAGGAGGAGCTTGCTCTTGCTCTTGGCGCGGTTGCTGACGTGGTTGAGGTACTTGGGCCTCATGGTGACGAAGGTGTGTAGCCTCTTGACGCGGTTGATGACGAAGAGGAGGCTCGTTCCTTGGTTGGTGATGTTGGTTAGGCACATGGGCCTCACGGTGAAGAACATGGTCATGAGCCTCTTGACGTGGTGGGCGTTGCTCAACTTGTATCACTTGACGCTCCAAGTTTTGTTGATGTGGAGGAGGCGCCTCGTGATGACCATGGTGTCGTTGTTGACGTTCATGACGTTGATGACGAGGAGGAGGATCTTGAAGAGCTTGATGTCGATGACGAGCTTGATTCTCCAAATTGGAGTCATCACTTGTTGTGTCAAGAATGTGTCGCGGTCGATGGTGGTAGACTTGTGGTTGCGCTTGCGGTTCCTCTTGTGGTTGCTCTTGTTGAATCACTAGTGCCCTTGCGTGATGACGGTGTGCTTCTTGCCTTGCTCGTGGCCTTGAAGAGAGGTCACCGTCATAGCTTGACGTTGCGGCGTGCCATGGGGAAGGTACAAAGTTCGAAGAGATTCCATCTTCAACCACGGGGGCATCATTGCGTCTTGGAGCACTTTGATGTAGATCTTGTGGAAGAGGTGCATGACGATGCGAAGAACTTGCAGAGCTTGATGCGCGTGAACGTGGTCTTGCCATGCCATCGATGAGGCGTCGAAGATTGTCATTTGTCTCGGCGACGGAGCGTTGAAGTGCTTCATTTTGGTGGCCGAAGTTGTGATGCATTGCATGCATTTTTCGTTCGAGGCCGTCGAAGCGGTTGTCGATGTTCTTGAACTCGGCTTGCGTCTCGCCAAATTGTTCATGTCGCGTCTCAAATGCTTGGCAATGTTCACGGAACTCTTGTCGAACGATGAAGTGACTTGCGCGCGTCATGTACGGACCTTGATCTTCTTCTTGGGGAGGTGGTTGGCTCGTCTCACCGTGCCTATCCATCATGCAAACACACAAGTATTGTATATGGAAGTGGAATATGGTGGTGTTAGCCTTGTACCTCACCATGGGGATTGCACCAAACTAGAAACCACAAGTGAGAGCTATTAGCGTGCAAAGTGGAAATGCCAAGAAAACTCACACTAACTCTCAAAAGCTTGTTGGTGGTAGGTTAGGGTTGTGGAAAGCCAAAGAACCAACCAAAATAAAATGGATAGTCAAAAGTGGTAAAAATCCAACAAAACTCAAGTCAAAGGCGAAGGTCAACAACTCAAAAGGGTGACGTTAACCTACGACTATATACACACACGTGGAGAAAGTTGGGATTGACACGACTATGAAAATGAGCAAATAAAATGACCTAACGAAGACTAAGCTCATTGTCGTGCCAATGCAAGGAGAGACCGTGGCTCGTTTGCAAAGAGGAAAAGTGAGCAACGGATTTGTGCACTTGCCTTGGGCGCTCTTCTTTCTCTCTTGCTTACAAGCTTTGAGACTCTCTTTTGCAAGGGAGACTATTTTTTGTTTTATTTTTTGCTTTTTCTTTGTATCTTTTTCACTTTTTTTTGCTCTCCCTTGATGCTACCTAGTCACACTTGCTATTGCTCTTGCACTCTCACTATCCAAGGACAAATGCACAATGCTCAAGCAAACACAAGATGAGCCACTCTCATGGGATAGGTACACACAAAGGAAGATGGGGTTAACAAGGTGACGCAAGTTATACCTTTTTTTGATGATGAACTTGGCGTCGGTGGTGTGGGATGATGTTCGTGGTCCGTGGTGTCGATGAGCGTGGGAGTTAATGATGCGGAAGCTTGCTGGTACTTGCTGACACGCACACGGGGCACGAGCAAACAAAGGAGATTAGCCAATGCGAAAAATGAGGCAAAACAGTCAAAATAGGCGTTACAGCCGGACACTCCGGTTTGTCTGGGCCGGACACTCCGGTCTGGTTCGGCCGGACACTCCGGTCGGGCCAGACACTCCGGTCGGGCCGGACACTCCGGTTGGTATGAGCCGGACACTCCGGCGCGGGTTTTCTGCTCGTGTTCTTGAGCAGAAATCCTCGCCTTCGGGCCTCAAATCCGCGAAAAACTGGCCAAATCGGGCTGGGAAAACGCAGGATAAAGCTGGACCAACTCCTTAGACAAGGTTTGGTCGGATCAAAACCATAAATAACACTCCAAATCAAGAGATCGATCCAAAGGAAAATATGGGCTGTTTTTTGTGGGGATTTTTGAATTTTTGGTGGATAGAAGAAAAATTTGTGGGGGAAATCGTGAGCAACGAAGCTCTTGATACCAATATGTTGAGGGAAAACCTCTAGGGTGGCCCGATCTTTCACGATTCCCTTTCAAATCGAGGGTGGAGTGCGGGGAAAGGAGGGAAGGATGAACACGACGAACACACGCACGAAGAACGCGATGAACACACACACACAAAACCACGATAAACACCAATAGCTCACACCGGCGGTGACCGGTCCGGCGCAATCCCTAGGATCGGCATCGGGCGGAGGACTCTCTCTCTCGAACCGGCACGGCGAGATGGGAGACTCGGTGAGATCTTGACGTCTAGGCAAAGGAACACCGATGCCTAGGCCTTGTACAACGCGGAGGCACAATGCAAACTCCAACAAGGTTTGGGGATATTGGTGCTCCTTAGTCAAGGAGCATGAGGCAAGAACTAGATAGATCCACAAAGGGGTTTCCACTAATTCCAATATCATGCCTAGGGTTTACAATGGAGGTGGGGGTCTATATATAGGCCAGCCACAAGTTCAGGGGTAATTCAGGCATTAAAGTAGAGTTCTGGGCGAAGTAGAGGGGTACATGGGCCAGAGGGCCCAGCTAGGCTCGCAGGCCCATCACTTGGGCCGGACACTCTGGGTCGAGTGGGCCGGACAGTCCGGGGAGGCCGGACACTCCGGGTCGAGTGGGCCGGACACTCCAGGGTGGCCGGACACTCCGGGAAGTATCCGGGCGGTGTCCGATTCGACCTTCTAAATGTCCACGCCAGGTCCGGGCTCGGGCAGGCCGGACACTCCGGTTGAGTTGGGCCGGAAATTTCGGCTGCGCCGGACACTCCGGCTTGATCCGGGCGGACACTCTAGCTCTGGCAGCTTCAGGACAGGTGCAGCTCCATGGCTCGTGGGTCGACGCGACGGGGGCTCGTACCTGATGATGCACAAAGTAGTGGTATGAAGTAGCACGCCATCCAAGGAAGTATCGAATTGGCACGAAGAGAGGAGTGAGTTCACCTTAGCTTGGAGGAGTTTGGCTCGGGCACGAGTCATGGGTCCACTTGGGGGACTTGTTGGTGTAAATGTAGAAGCGTCCGTAGGACGGGCTGCATCAGAACTTATCTGGGAGATCAGCGTCTTGGACTACCTCTGCCTTGTTCCAATTCATGACGAATTCAATCAGGCTCGGAGGGTATCGCTCGCCGGTGGGCATATGGGGTGCCACCAAGCCCTTTGCATGCGCCTCTCTCCTCTCAACCAGGGCAAGGGCCGGGCTAGTGTGTTGAACAAGTTACTACGCATCAGCTGGCTCGGCAGGGACGTCCTTCGGGGCTGGAGGTTTCTTGGAAAGCATGGATGCGAGGGTACGCTGTCCAGCCTCGACGGATGCTGTCCTAGTGGCGTCAGGGGCCTTTTTTCCCTTAGGCTGTTGGGAGGAAGAAGTGGTCGCAACAGATTTCCCCTTAGGAGCTGCCTGGGTACTTCCTCGCCGAGACTGAGAAGACTCGGACGAGGCGGAGGAGCTTGGAGCTGGTGCTCTTGTTGCTGGACTTGGTGCTGCTGTTGATGTTCTTGCTACCGGAGTTGGTTCTGGCGCTGGAGTTGGTGCCGGTGCTGAGGTAGCCTCGGTGGTTGCGGGTTGCGGCGTAGCCGAAGTCGTGGATGCCGCTGCCTCGGCTGGGCCAGTCTCCCCCGCTCCAAGGTTACCCTCCTCTTGACGAGGTGGGGCAGAACCCGGAGCAGCCGCAGAACCCTCTGGAATAGGGCTCAGCGGGCGTGACTCGTCGTCACGAGGGGGAGAAGGGCTAAGTCGGAGCGGCGAAGAGATGCTAGATCCACTCTGGGGGACCTCCACCGCAGCCCTGCCGAATCAAATAATGTCAAAAGAGAAACTAAAACAATGCAAGGAAGAATAAATTGCAGAGGGAAAGAAGGCTTACGCGTCCGAGGTCAGGGGCTCCTTGGGTTTCCGAGCCCTTCGTGCTCGGGCCTTGGCTGCTGGCTTGGAGGCAGTTTTGTCTCCGGACTTCTTTCTCCTTTTGGCGGGCTGAGAAGGTCCGGAGGAGGAACTTGATGCAGCTCCACGCTTCTTCTTCGGCGCTACCGGAACAGGGTCACCCGTGGCAAGGGGAGGGTCCTCGTGGATCAGCCCACCGGGGTTAGCTAATGCCGGAAAAGCATAAGAAAGAGGGACAGCGTCAACAGCTTCCATCACCTCGACATCCGAGTCATCTTCATCATCAGGCCAATCTCTAATAGAAGAGAGTTTACTGGTGGGTCGCTTCGTAGCGTCGGGCATCGGGAGGAACATCTCCTGATCCGGCTCTTCCTCGTCCGAGGTCTCCCGGTCAGGCGCCCACTTAAGGGTGGGATCGGTGCCATCTTCTAGGGTCTGCTGAAGGAATAACTAAGGAAAAGAACAGACAACATAGTTAAAAATACAACAGCGACCAACATAAGGTTTAATTCGGAGAAAGTTTACGACACAAAACTTACCGCGGGAGGAGGTTTATAATGGCAGAAGTGCTCAATGCCCCACGTCCACTCAGAGGAGAAGTCCTTGTGCGTGGTGAAGAGAGCCTTGACCCGGAGATATATCTCCGTATTGCTCAACTCGAAGGACGAGGTACGATTGGGATCGCGGCCCCAGCTCATGTGGCACACCTTGTGAGTGTGCTTCTAGAGGGGGGAAATCCGGTTGCGGACGAACGTGATCATGGCATCCTCGTTGCGCAACCCGAGCTCCTTCAGCTCTGCGAACCTTTTGTTGACCAAGTTAGCCAAGGCCGTGGGCTTCTTGGGGACAGCGTCCCACAACTCCGGGTTAGGAGGACCCGGAGCATAGGGGAGTAGCCGGATCAAGTCTTCAGTGCCCTCGTTCCGGACATAAAGAAAGTCCGGGCCCATCCTTTGCAGGAGTCCAGCCCGGTGACTCGGGGGAAAACGGACAGTCTTCGGGGTGAGATGGACGCAGCTCCGAACTAAGTGAGCTGCTTGTCCTCCGGATCAAGTTGAATGTTCGGAATAACATTATGACGAAGGCCGAAAAACCGGATCCATAGCTCCTTCGTGGGTCATAGTCCGGCATAGCCTTCGATCGTGGAGGCGAAAGCGGAAAGAGAAGTAATTGCGTTGGCAGGAAGGTGGTGCGGCTGGAGTACGTAGGTGCTTAACCAGTCATGGAAGAAGTCGCTGACCGGCAAACCGAACCCCCGCTGGAAGTGGGACAAGAACACGACGAACTCACCCGGATTGGGTGAGGGGGCGAGTTCGACGGAGGCGAGGCGCGTGGTGACGCTGGCGGGGATGCGTCTGGTGCGGTAGAGCCAGTCCAGGTCATCTTGGCAGACCCAGGACCTGACCCACGCACCACGGTCCGTCGTGGTGATGCCTTCCTCCATCTCTTGCTCGGCGACGGCGAGCTCCTCTTCTGTCATCATGTGTTCGCTGCCCTCACTGGTGCTAGCGGCGGTGGGGGGCAACGGCCTGGATTGACAACAACCCGTGGCGGAGGAGGCGCGTAGCGGTGGCGGCAATGCAGAGGCCTGGGGAAGCAGTGCGTCGGTGGCACTGCTACTTAGAAGCAGTGGCGGCGGCGCTGTCGCGGGGAAGACGAAAGAGAAGAAGAGCTAGAGGCAGAGGGGCACAGAAGGAGGAAAAGACCTAAGGGGTGCGCCCATCCCCTATTTAACCACTCCCTCGAGGGGGAAGTGGGATCGTGTCATGAGGGTACGCCACACGGTGTGGCCATGTATGTCCCGCGTCAACCAATCAGCAGCGAGCCACACGGAAGGCCACAAGGTGTAGCTGATCCCATGACTTGACGCATTGATGCGGTAAACGAGGAGGCAGGCGTGACGTGACCCGCGCACAGTGATAACTGACAATCACTGCGGCGGTTACTGTGGCTAGCCCTTAAAATGAGGCAACCTAATGATTAGCCTCCACGTGGGTTAGCGTACGAGAGAAGGAAAGAAGACCCGGATGAGACCGTGGTAACCCGGCCAGCAAGTGAAAACTTGGAATGTGACAAGGGAAAGTAAAACCATGAGGTCCGAAGTAAGGTGGTAACCCGTCCAGCAAGTGAAAACTTGGAATGTGCCAAGGGAACGTAAATCCATACAATCCGAGATAAGGAGGTAACTCGGAGATAACGTCCAAATCTCAGTCAAATTGAACCTGATGTGGCCTTAGAGGCCAAGGCAGCTAAGACCGCACCCGCTTCGGGGACTAATGTTGGGGGGATACCCCCGGGTAGGGTCACGCCAGGGTATAAAAGGCCGAGTTAGCCGAGGTTCGGCAAGGCCAAAGCGGACGCTGGCCGGGTCACCTCAAGGCAGGCCGAGTCTTGGAGTAACCCGGACCAGGGGATGTCCACCTAACGGAGCCTCGACCGACTTAAGCAGTAAGTCAGATAGGAGAATTTAACTTGTATGCAGGAACGGGTGTGGCCGGGTCAACTACCGGGTCATATCTAGCTTCTAGGAGAAGGAAGGAATCTCGCTGGTCAAAAGCAACCCCGGTACGCACTGCATGAGCGAAGCGAATAGGGGCAGGACCACCGAGGCATGGCCGACAAGAGGTGACGACGCTCGTGTCGGCTGATGCAGGCGCCGCAGAGGCTCACGTAGCCTCTGCATGGGTGGCGCAGGGGAAAAGCAACTCGATCGGCTTAATATTTTGGGAGGAGGCATATTCCCTGGAATATGCCTCTACGTATGCCCTAAGTAGAGACCTAGCCCCCCCTATATAAGGAGGGCTAGGGCCTCTATAGAAGGGGTTCCGCTATTCTGATTGGTTTAGGTTCTAAGGGTTGATCTCTGGTAGGTCTTGTACGGGTCTACTATGGGTGAGAGTAAGAGAGTTCCTTCTTCCTCCTCTCGCCAATACAGCTCTAGGAGCACTTGTAACCTTGGAAGTGAATCATATATAAATCTTCTGTGTGAGGAATCACCTCATTATCCCTCCCTGGATTCCCCTAGTGCATTCAGTCCCCACCTTTAGCCTATCCATGGCATCTGCCGTGACACCACCACGACAGTGAGCGAATTCCTTCCACCAGAATTTTAAGGCCACGCGCGGCCTCCCGCCATCTCCCTGCCTGCACGAGCTCGGTCGACGCGTTCCCCTTTTCGCACGCAGCAAGGCTAGCTCCAGGGAAATGACCGAATCGACCATTGTCCCTAGGCCTGGCTAAGGGGTGCTTTGAGGTTCGCACTGATGCGGGCAACCAAACGGTCCATTTTCGTCCCCGTACGGCCTGGCTACATCTGCAGGATACCAAACGCGTCCTAAGATTATGGGCCGGCATGGGACGAGCAACTCCAGCTGTCACGTTAAAACACACCTATGCTAAAATAATCGCTGATATACAACACGCGCGGCAGTTCAGCATCTTACATCATATGCGCTATAGTTGCGCTCGCGCTAAATTATTTTCCGCGTGCGGCATTTTGCCACCTTCGGCACGTCAATTTTGGTCCGTTTAGTTGAGCGCCCGCTATCGTTCTGACCGCGCTCGAAACCAAACCGCCACTCAAAAACTTCACCCGCGCCCACGCCCTCTCCTACCCCATTTTAGTTTCCCTATTTCAGATCCGCTGCTACTTCGATTCGTCACCGCCGGTGCTTCCGAACGTGCCCCTTGCACTAAATCCCCCCCCCCCCCGCCGCACCTTCCCACATCTTTCCTAAGCACGTTGCGGCCGTAAACGGAGAGAGCTATTGTTGTCGCCGTGCCTTTTCCCGGCGAAAAGCGAGTGCGGGCGCCTCCGCGTGTCGGTATGGTTCTCGCTGCTTTCGCGTTGTCGTGCCGAACCTCGACTATGACCATGTCCTCCTCAAGCCGAGAAGAAACATGGCGCATGCAAGGTGTTCGCCGAAATAGCCGGTAGGTGTGTTTCCGCCTTTGCTACACCATTTTTCTATAGTTTTTAAGTTTAGGTGGTAGATGAAGTGACTTTAATAGTTCCGTGTCTGTAGAGGATCTACGATTCGTATGATGATGAACTTGAGATGGAAGAAGACGAGAACATAGCGATGCTATTGGCTTGGCGAGCTGATAAAAAGTCGAAGCGTGATGGCCTGGTTTTTGGTCGATTCAAGTTGTGGAGGGATAGGATTGATGGCCACAATTGGTTGATGCAGATGTATTTCAATGAAAATTGTACATACCCCAAGCACTATTTTCGTCGGCGTTTTTGGATGAGCATCAAATTGTTGAAGACTCTTTTGTTCCTTTCTTTCTAGATCTCCTAAGCAATTAAAATGATGGCGGTCCTCAGCCCTTTGGGAGACGAGGAAGTGGTCTTGGCGAGGGGAGGTCAGGGCAGGATAGCCAAGTAGCCGTAGCAGTCTAGTTCCTTTTGGAAAAACGGGATTCAAAAAGGATGTGACAGTCCGTTTCGGGACTGCACCTACATAGCTGATAAGTGGGCTAGTGTGCCCACCCTCTCTTCTCAAGTCGGTAGGCGGTCGAAAGGCGGTTCTGCACAGCGATCCAGGCGAAGAAGCGAAATTTTGGAGGGGCCCAAGTTTCCAGAAAACTTTCCCAAAGGAGTAGGGCAGAGAGGCCAGCGGAGTTAGTCAAATAGCATCTGTTGGGCGTCAAGGTCCAAGTTATGGAGTCCGCTGCTGATGGCTCGGTGTTGATGTGGAGCTCGTTGGGGAACCCCAAGAGGAAGGTATGATGAGCACAACATTAAGTTTCCCTCAGTTATGAAACCAAGGTTTAATCGAACCAGTAGGAGCAAGGAAACACCTCAAAGGTGTTGCTAGTTGAGCCTTGGCAGGGCGCACTACCGGTGCTAGTAGCAACGTGGAGACCTGCACAACACAACCACAGAACTTTGCCCCCAACTTGCGATGAGGTTGTCAATCTCACTGGTTTTGCTGAAAACAAAGGATTAAACGTATCGAATGGAAGGAAGTAATAGTTTGCAGAAAGTAAACACAAAGCAATAAACAGTTTGTAGATTGTATGTAAAAGAAAGGTCCGGGGTCCATAGTTCACTAGAGGTGGCTCTCCTTAAGATAGATAACATGTTGGGTGAACAAATTACAGCGGGGCAATTGAAAAACATCGAGAAAGAAATACATGCATATACTAATCATCTTGACTCCTTTGGAACTTGATTGGGCATTACAACATTATACATAGACCGCCATCCAACTGCATCTATGACTAATAATCCACCTTCAGGTTATCATCTGAACCCCCTCCAGTATTAAGTTGCAAGCAACAAATTATTGCAAGCAACAAATCATGAACGAAGCTCACAAGATCTAAACATGAAAGCACAAAGTAGGAGAACCAGCCATCTAGCTACTACATGGACCCGTAGTCCAGAGATGAACTACTCACGCATCACACCGGAGGTTTGCATGATGATGAAGAAGGCCTCCAGGGTGAATTCCCCTCTCCGTCAGGGTGCCGGGAAGAGCTTAAGATCCCTCCCGATCTAGGGACAGAGACGACGACGGCTAGAGACTCTTTCGTGGATTTTTGATCGGGTACTTAGGGTTTTGGTCCCGAGGGCATCTTATAGGCGAAAGGAGAGGCCAAGGGGGTGCTGGGGTCGGCCAGACCACCCCCTGGCATGGGCAAGGACTGGCCGCGCGGCCAGGTGGTGTGACCAGCCCCCAACCCTTCTCCGTCTTGTATTCTGGCATTAAATGTCTTTCGGAAAAATAGGCACTTTGGCTTTTGTCCCGTCCAATTCTGAGAATATTCATTTTCTGACTTTCCTGGAACCAAAAACAGCAGAAAACAGGCAGCTGGCACTATGGCTCTTGTTAATAGGTTAGTCCAAGAAATCATATGAAAAGTACTCCAAAGTGTGGACAAAACACAAGAAAGTAGATAAAACCAAGCATGGAACATCAAAAATTATAGATAGATTTGCAATGTATCGGCTGCATCAGGAGAGAGTTGAATGGTCAAGAGACAAGTTCACATTGATGTCCGACATCCATTTTTGGCCCTCCAGAGCGTCCTGCACCGTCCTGTTTTTTCTCCTAGAAGCTTTGAAGATCAGAGGAGCCAGATCTTTTGGTGATGATCCGTCAAGCTAGGAGGAGGACGAGAAGAAGGCTTTAGTCCCGTTACCAATGGTAACCTGGGTGGCACTGTCGGCGGCATCATTCGGGGTTTTGGAGCCTACCCGAGGCTTCTCTAGGGTCGTCCACTCATACCAAAGCCAGCGAAGCCTTAAGGCGCAGGAGAACTTCTCCAAGTCAAGGATCCCTAGACCACCAAGATCATTGGGGCGACAAATATTTTGCCAGTTGACCTTGCACTTTCCTCCGCTAACGACTTCCTTGGAAGCCCATAGCATACCACGACTGATCTTCGTGAAGGCCTTAAGGATGCCTTTGTTAGATTTTAGAGCTGTTAATAGGAAGATGGGCAAGGAGGATATGACATAATTCACCAGAGCCATGCAACCCGCCCGATTTAGAAACTGGCCTTTCCAGGGGTTTGGACAGGAAACCACCTAATCGATAAAAGGTTGGAGATCAACCCGTCTTAATCTACTGAGCGAAAGGGGTAGACCAAGGTACTTTAGGGGAAACTGGACGGTAGCAGCATGGAAGTTTGGTGAGGCCGCCGCTAGATCAACCTCAGTGCAGCGAATAGGAGCAACACAACTTTTTGCCACATTTGTCACCAGACTAGACACCTCCCCAAAGTTCTGAAAAATATTGGCCAGGTTTGAAATATCATGCTCGGTGGGTGTCAAGAAAATGGTAGCAGCATCCGCGTATAAGGACATCCTGGGATCACAGAGGCCTCCAGGCATTTCGTGTAGCAACCACGCGGCCATGGCATTTTCAAGGATTTTTTGAAGAAGTTTGATGGCAATGTCGAAGAGGAGAGACGATAGGGGGTCACCCTGCCGAGGACCTCTCCCATGGGACATGTAATTTCCAGGGATTCTATTGAGGATGACTCGGTAAGAGGCCTTGTCATCAGAGCACGCCATCTTTGAGGACAACCCAAGCGTTGCATAAGATCCATCATGTAGTCCCAGCGAACAATGTCAAAAGCCTTAGCTATATCAACCTTCATGTTGATTAACACATGTAGTATGTTAGAGTTTTGTATGATCGTAGTTGCTGTAGTCATGATTTATATATTAGAATTATCTGTGAAAATTATGCCTAGTAATCCAGCGATAACTTCTGGGTTTCTAATTAACATATTGTTAACTTCATGTGTTATGCAGAACTTTTTGCAGTAAACTGTGCGAGCAGTTGATTTAAATTTACAGTATTGTTGTGCTAGTTCATATTTTTCTCTCACTACAGACGATGTTTCTCCCTTTCCTTAGGCCATCTCCAACGCCCCCATCCCCCCGCAAAATGGACAGGCCTTTTGACCGTTTCGGTCCATTTGTGGGACGGGGTGGACAGGCCTAGGGACGATGTCCGGCCTGCCATGGCCAGTGCACCCAATGGTGTCCCATTCGTCCGGTCTTTTCTTCCTAGGGACCAAACTGAACCAAATTTAAAAAGAGGACCAACGTAGTTCCAAATTGAACCAAATTCTGAAGGACCAGCGGAGTACGAAAATAGGACACATGGTTTAAACATGCCCATAAAAGTAAATAGAGCAATCTACGCATCTCGTTCGTAGATCATCTTCCTCTTGTTCTCGAACCAACCCTGTTGAATTGGGGTCATGTCGGTGAGATCCGTAGTCATGATCCAATTTTCTTTGGCGATTCGTTGTAGCTCTACCTTCTCCTTCCTAGCATGGGCGTTGATCTCTTCTATCTTAAGATGCTTTGACTGGATTTCATAATAGTTCTTCACTGCATCTTATCTCTCCCGTGTTTCCTCTCTTCCCTCTTGTCGATGGACACCTCCTTCTCGACGATCATCCCTTTCAACATCTCCTGGATGGCAACTGACAAAGCTTCATGCTTGAGCTCTAGCTTGGAGTTGTTCCTCCCTCTCGGACTTTTGGTTGCCGTCCCTTCCTCATCGATGATGATTCCGGTGCTTGTACCCTTTGCACTCCCCACATAGAGCTCTTTCCACTTCTTGCAATCTTTGAGCTTTGTCCAACAATGCCCCATGTTGAAAGATTTCTGCTCATGGAAAGTCTTGAAGTGCTCCAATGCTTGCCAAACCTAAACCAACAAATCCAAGTGCATGTTTGAATGCTATATAGGAACGCAACGTTCGTACGAACGAGAACATATGGACATGTAGAAAGATACCATGTCTCCAACTCCAATGCCGCTCATGGGCCTCTTCTTAACATGGTCATAAGTGACACAAAACTTTGTGCATTGCTCGGAGATGAATGCCCACCTCTTCGTAAGAGAGTTCTCGTTGCGATCACTTGTAAACGGATGATCACCGAAATGTTTGTGCTGATGGAAGTACTTCCATACTCGGTTCCAAAATGCCCCACCCTTTTGTTCCGCTCCGGTTATTGGATCTTGCCCAATTTCCATCCATGCCTCGCCAAGCATCTCGTCCTCGAGGGATGTGTACAACCCTCTCCGTCGGCTACCACCTTGTGTTTTTCGGACTAGTTCGTCCACAAACAAAGGTTCGTGGTCAATGGAGATACCATCTTCCTGGGTACCACGGCCAAGGAAAAGATCCTGCAAGGGCATCTCTCGTTGGATCATACGCACCGTCAAGAAAAGAACAAGGAGCAGACAAGATATCTGTGTCGGAGTGGGTGTCGAAGTTGGGGTTGGAGTTGGGGTCGACGTTTCATCAAACAGCTTGCAGGAAGCAGGCATGCTGCCATCAGGGATGCTCCTCCCGGTCTTGCTGCTGCATGAAGAGCCGCTGCCGACATGTGCCGTGTTCAGGTTGGGCGAAGATTCGCCGACGATCTCTAGCCCACTGGCCACTTCGACATGAACATGTTTGTTCACGGACGCGGCCGAGCTCGCTATGACCACGGTGAAGGCAGCTAGCTACTGCTCCTTTATCATGAGCAAAGTGGTAGCATTCGCAGTGAGGGCCTTGGCGGTGAACTTTGCCTGGATGGCGGCGGCGTGCTCAAGGGCAGCGACCCTTTCCTTGGCGGCTTGGGCACCGACAAGGCGATGTCGGGCCTTCTCTCGCCGGTCATCCCTCTTCCTCAACTCCTCCTTCCGCTGGTCGTCCGTCAATTCTTTCTTCACATAGATGATGCTTGTGGCAGAGGCAGCTTTGCCGGCTACTTTTGAAGGACTGGCGACGGCTGGAGCAAGCAGAACAACGGCCGGTGGTGGTAGATCAGAGGCTTGAGAAGAGGCGGTCGGAGCTAGAGCAGCTCCTGGAGGGCAGGTGCCGTGGAGGGAAGCAGCATCACATCCATGGCAGTGTGTGCTAGGGATTTGGTGGTGGAGACTGTTGTCGATGGGTCTCTGGCTGGAAGGACCATGTAGGACACCACCCGGACACGCGGGCAGTCCGAGCCCCCGCAAATCAAGCTCAACTTTCGGCCCGGTTTGTGTCGAAACGGATGGGTCTAGGGCCTCCTCCTCGTTTGCAGGTGCGCGTTAGGCCGTGGCCTTGGTCTAGGAGGACAGGTTCGGACCCGTGGCGCTGTTCGCGGGAGGGGAGGGGCGTTGGAGATGGCCTTATCACCTTATGTAGCGATAGGTCATGTCGTTCTGGCATTAGACGAGTCACACAGTCTTGTCTATGCGTACTGTGCGTTGTGAAAGAACAAGCACTAAACCTACCAAAATAGGAACAAAGGCTAGATATCGTGCTAGGAGCCTAGGATGGATCGTGCTGCGGCAGTCAGGAGGGAGCAACGGAAACAGTCCAGGCATAAGCTAGAGCCTACACCTTACACCTGAGAGCATACCCACTCATGGGTTGTTCCTAGGCCGAAATCCGGAGCTAAATAGCGCCAGACGGAGCCAGTTTTCGGCCTGGGAACGACCGGTTTTCTAGTCGCGTTCCTAGACCAAGTTCCTAGGTTTGGAAAAATTTCAACAAAACTCGGTAAACTTTGGGCGAATATAGGCGGATTTTATTAATAGAGGGCGGATTCATAAATATTATATCAAATTCGGGAGGGCACCCGAATTCTGACTTCATTTAGGCTAAAAAAATAAAAAAATAAGAAAATAAAAAAGGTGAGGCCGATGTCGCCGGACACCGTCTACATGCTGAAGTTGCGGTAGAAGCTCGTGTAGTAGTGGTCCGCCTTGCCGTCATCATCGACGTCGTCGTCGCTCGGCGGCTGTAGGGGCACGAGCTGCCATGCCCAGCATCACCGCACCTCCACGGTTGGAACGACGGGCCGGTGTTGTCATCGTTGTCGAGGACGACGAGTGGCGCGCCTTGATAGGCGGGATCGCGGTGAGCTCTGGCCTGACACTCGGCCTCCATCTGCCAGCGATGGACACGTCGTGCCTCCTCCTGCTTCCAGTCCGCCCTGGACCAGGCGAGCAGGTCCGGCTCCAGCATCGGTGGTGGCGGCGCCTGGTCCCGTAGAAAGTGTTCCATCGCTATCTTGATGGCGAAGGAATCCTCGTCGACGGGCACCGACTAGTGCACCGGCTCCGGCTTCGGCCAGCACAGGCGGAGCCGGCCGGTCAGCGGCGCGCGGGGCTAGTTGATGATGATGCCCCATGATCGCGTCCTCGGCGGCGAGCGCACCGGCGTGTCGGCCTCACACTTGGGGGGACGAAGAGCCTTGTCGTTGGTGCGCGGCGACTGTGCCGACGCAGACCCAGACAAGCACGAGGCGGCGGAGGAGGAGGGGCTTAGGCTGCCCATCCTCCTAGGCAGCCAGTTCGCCGGAGGCTGGCGCCTGGCCTTCTCCGCGGGCGCCGACAAACGCGGGAAGCCCAACCAGGGGTTGTTGCCGGTGTGGATATGATCGAGGATGGCGTTGAGCGTGCGTCCCGGCGCACTCCACCATCGACAACGCGACGCTGTGTTGTTGTGCTTTGGCGGCGAGCCTGGAGGGCCTTGGTGGCGACGAGTTCCCCGAGCCGGCGCTCGGCAAAGAACTGCTCCCAGTAAACTAAGTTACCGGGGTCTTCAGCGATCTCGGGATCCGGCATCACCGCGATGGCGGCCTGGATCTCCTCCACCATTTATTCGTCTTCGGGCACTGGCACACCGCTAGCGCCGAGCTTCCAGCCGGGCGGGCAGCGGAAGTCCTGCGGCGCCATGTAGCCGGCGTTGTGGAGCACCCGGGCCTCCCAGGACTGGAGCGTCCGTCGGCCGAAGCTGTTCGCCGCCACAGGGTCGCCGGGAACCTCTCCGCCATGGTCTTCGCCGAGTGCTTCTGTTCGCCGGAGTTCGTGGTGGAGTGGGGTGGAGGAGGCAGTGTGCTATGAGCTGGCGGTTGAGCCATGTTTTATAGGCCGAGACGGGCGGCGAAGGCTGGAGGGGTGTAGCGGCGTGGCGGGAAAAGGAGAAACGGCGGGAAGCCGAGGCGCCGGTGGCACGCCATTACGGTGACACATGGTCGACGAGACGGGTAGTTATTGCCCGGCGGTCCGTCGCAGGAGCCGAGGCGGGAGGATGAGGACGGCTCACCTTTCCTCGCTGACATGGCGGGTCCATAGGCGAAAACGTTTTTTTTTTCGGTGTTTCGTCCGCGTCTAGTGTCCCAGACGGTTCCCACCTCCCTAGGTTCGGCCTAGGATTGCCGGATAAAAGTTGGACCAAATCGGAATAAATTTTTGAAGATGCTCTTGCAGCGTGAGCAGCGACGAACTGGTGGGGCGCTGGCTGCTACTGTTCTGCTACCGCGCTGCCGGATTGTCAGCACCGAGCAGGCAAAACAAAATTTAGTGAGGTAGTGATCAGATAGACATGCGTAAACAAAATTTAGTGAGGTAGTGATCAGATAGACATGCGTGAGTATATATGGCCAAATATCAAATATGGAGCCACCATGGTTCACGCGGTTTTAAATGGAATGGCTTTCGAGCGTCAAAACAATAAGAGTGGATTTGAGCAAAGGGGAAGAAAAATACTAGTACTACTAGAAGGGCACCCACACTGTTGTTTCAAAAGTAGTTCCAAATTAGATATTTGGCTTTTAGAACTAGTTTTTACCATTGTAGAGGTAGTTCCAAATTTCGGAAAAGAGGGAAGCGGAGCAAGCTCCTGCTCCGATTCCATTTTCCTGTCAACTAATAAGATATTGCTGATTGGTGTGTCGCACGATGTGAGAAGAGAGAAAAGTTGGGAGTCATGGTCAAGAAAAGAGATAGAATGGAATTTTTAAAGGGCTTTTACTATGTTGTGGGCCATGGTTCTAAAATCTTTGGGAACCTCTACGTTGTTGAGAAAAATGAGAATTTAGCATCGATGCTATATTTCATTATGTGGTATATTTGGCTTTGGCATTGGCAACGTTGTGGGTGCTGAATGGGACATCCAACACAAGGAAACGGATGCAGAAGCAAATGGAATGGCAGGTCGATTGAATGAGAAAAATTACAAGATAAAAAACGTGGAATGCAGAAGCAAATGGAATGGCAGGTCGATTGAATGAGAAAAATTACAAGACAAAAAACGTGGTAACCAGAAGCAAATGGAATGGCAGGTCGATTGAATGAGAAAAATTACAAGACAAAAAAAAATGGAGGACAAAAAAAACACATGGAGATGCAGGGTATCGATCCCCGTGCCTCTCGCATGCTAAGCGAGCGCTCTACCATCTGAGCTACATCCCCAATTTGATGTTTAAGGCCTCCGGGACGTATTTGTCATGTGTGCCACCTAACATCGCCGGACTGAATTACTATCTGCACCCCTTTTTTACACATATGTGATTCGATATATCTACCGTGTCCATCAGGGCACTCGATCGAACGAGTTCATGATTTGGAGCTTTCAACATGGGACTGATATAATAGTAGGACTTGGACGCGCTGAATAGAACATCGCAGTCTCCATGCCATGTTACTAGGTATACAGGCACTGCCGTTTGTTGTTTCTTTCTTGCATTTCTCCTATGTCGCGAATCAGGATGGAAGTGGCTCATCCCAGTCTCCAGGCCGTGTTTACAACATGTGCGTGACGGGAATGTTTATCTGGTATAAGATCTACAGAGGTACCTGTACATGTGTGTTAGTTTCTAACTGCGTGTGTCATGTTCAGATGCAGAAAAAATGCGACTGTTAATTAGTTCTTTCTGAAAGCTAATGGTCAGTGAGGTTGAGTTTGCTTCGCATGCTCTATGAGGAAGAAATCACTATCTCGTTACTTAGTTCTCTGCTTCTCCATTTCAAAGGTACCCCTACCTCCAAAGTGTGAACTTCTGCCTTGAACACTTTGCCGAACAAGATTTTCCTTTTACGTGAACAGCGGGAGCTCTGCTTTTATGCATTAATAGAGGGAAAACAAACTTACACACAATCGAACTTTTCGGAAAAGCTCTAAAACCAAAACAGAGTTGAAAACAGACCCAAAAAACACTTCAGCTAGCTAAGAAAATTCAGGTGTGCTGCTCTGAATTACATAACATCTGAACACGCCAAAGCAGCCACCCGAGCCGGCAAGAACCAGGACTGCTTGGCGTTGAAAATGCGTCTGTTGCGCTCATTCCAGAGTTCCACATAGCATGAGCTGCAAGAGAGAGCAAAGATTTCGTCTGTCGCCATGCTCAGCTGCAAACAAACTGTCCCGCCACGAGGATAAATCCAAGGCAGTCTTGCTGAACAAGAACCAGAGGAAGACGGTCAAAAGAACAAGAAAACGATAAGAAGACCCTACTTCCTGAGGCCGGAGCTCCTAAGGCCTAAGTTATCTAAACCTATTTGCCTTTCTTTTTCCAGCAAATCCTCGGTAATACTTTGAAGTATACATCAAGAGCTTCCCATTTGTTAGTTGTAAACATGTAATGGATATATACACCAATTAATGGATATACACCAACAAGAATGATATATTGTTTTGGCCGCTACCTTGGCCAACTTTAGAGAGATCACCGGGCTAGTCACAAATTGTGCAAAATGTCAAAGTGACCCCGATTTGTTGTGAAGGCCTAAACCTTGATAACATCCTTCAAACTTTCCCTGCTTCCCGAACTTCCCTTTAAATATCTTGGGTTATCTTTATCGGTTAGGCGACTCAAACGAATTCACTTTCAACCTTTGAGGACAAAGTGGCCGCTAAGCTTCTTCCATGCCTAGGGAAACATGTTACCATGGCCGGTAGATCAACCCTTGTCAAGGCGGTGCTCACAAGCATGGCCATTTATTTAATCACCGTTCTTAACGTTCCAATGGAGGTGCTTACAAAGATTGATTGCATTCGAAGAGCCTTCCTTTGGGCAGATTGTGAAAAGGTCTCCGGTGGTAAATGCAAAGTCAATTGGGAAGCGGTTTGCAAGCCTAAAAATAAGGGTGGCCTTGGAATTCTTATCCTCACGAAGTTTGCTTCAGTGCTCTGAGAGATATGGCTTTGGCATGAACGGGATGAGGCCCCCAAGCCTTGGGTTGGCCTCGAAAACCCATGTACTACTAAAGATCGTGATCTTTTTGCATCGGCCACAAAAGTCACTATTGGGAATGGGGAAAAGTGCTCTTTTGGGATGCTTTGTGGCTCAATGGAATGAGGCCTAAAGACATCACTCCGCTAATCTTTGACCTGTCAAAAGAGAAGAATACCAGAGTTAACATGGCTCTTGCAAACAACTTTTGGGGTATCCCAAGTAAACAACAATTGAGGAATTACTATTGATCATATTGTTGAGTAAAAGAGCAATTAACCAAGCGAATTAACCATAATAAACGGTAGATAAAGCATGAAAAGAATAATAGAAATTAAACCAATCATGTGATTTACAAGATAAAGAACAAAACAAACATCTAAGAGGATTGCAAGACATAGAACTTGGGATACTATCTGAACAAGGTCTAGTCCTACAACAAGCTAAAGTAGGAAATGACATATTAGCTAACCAAGATAAACAAGATAGAAGAATATGCTATACGGCAAAGCAGAAGAACCACCCATGTTACCGTTGCCGCTAGCACCGTCTCCAGCCATGTCATTGAGGAAGAGGTTGTTGATGTCGGGGAAGAAGTCATCGTTGGTGAAGACGTCGGAGCTGTCGCTATCCGTGAAGGAATCCGTGATGAAGCCAGTAGTCGCACTCCCCAAAAACCTTATCGCCCTTCTCCCACATAGGACTCAAAGTAGCGGGGTCTCAGAGAACTACTATCCCAGCTCGCGGTGCACGCCACAAGACATGATGGGGAAGATCCTGTAGGTAGCGCAAAGCTTTGGACCTGGAGGAGCAAAGGTGACATGGGTATACCCTACATGTACTCGAGTTTGGCATATACGGTCTAGATACGGCAGAAGCCCACGGCGTTGCCAAGTCCCAATGAAGAATTCAGGTGACCCACAGACTCTCTGATTGCTTGCGGTGCAAGAAGAAGCTTAAGATAGAAAGTTCAAAGGATGAACCCTAATCTGTAACTGACTCGACCTGCTACCCGAGACCTAGGCTATCTATGTAAAGGCTAGGAGGGGGCGACGAGGAGGACAATCGCAACCCTAGTTTCTACAACCATCGCCAGATTGCATCTGCGCACCCCTGTAACTTTCGACTCCTCGATAATTCCAAGAGCAGACAAGCAGGAGTAGGGATCTCTACGAGGCCTGACCTGGGTAAACCTTACATCCCTGTGTGCTTGTTTGCTAGCCGATTGATGCCTCCAGTGCTCCCTCCTCTAAAACCCAAGTCCATAACAATGGGCATTGACGAGTTAAACCCTCGTCAATTGGCGTCGTCTGTGGGAATTAGGAGTGTTGATGTCGCGGCTTCTTCGGCCCCGTCAACCGCGATCTACAACTCTGCAACAACGGAGATTCGCCAGCTCTTCAGAATTCACCGTCCACACGTCGGCCACTCGCCCGGCTTTCGAGTCCGTGGGCGATGGGATCAGCCTGGCGATCGGGAGCTTCCGGTTCCAGGTCAGTCAACTAGGCACGCTCTGCATGCCTGACCAGCCGATGGCACCCGCGATTGCTCCATCATCGTGGTTCCTGCCACCAATTGGCACCCTCAACGAGCTCAACTCCCCGGCAACAGCTGGGAGCACGGACAGTGACAGCAGTCGCGAATTCGATATGTGTGGCCTGGCCAAAGAAGATGGAGCCTATGGCTCCCGATCTGAATGTTGTGGGAGCAGCAGCTTCCCCAATCACTTCATGTCGCCGTCATCAACGCGACGACACCAGCGTCAATCACGAAAACACCGGCACCAGCACTGGACCGACCAACGGTGGTATACCAGTCGCAAACAGTGGCCCCAGCAAAGGTGGCCCTACCAATGGCGCGCCCACCAATAACGGGACAGGAGGAGAACCGGACCTCATGACGAATGAGAACACCGGCGAGCATGTGCTGATCAAGCTCAACGACAACGAGTAGGCCTACTGTTGAGAAGCTCTACGGGGCAATCCTCTACCCCCCAACACACCGCAGGACATGCTGATGGGCTACCATTGGCTGCTGAAGAAGGAATTCAAATGCCAGCAACAGGTAATCGCGCAACTCGAGGCGCGTAGAAAGGCGTCGGACAAGTTGAGCCTTTGGCAAGCTCAGTTCTCCTCCCACGGAGGATCCTCCTCCAAGGGAAACGAGTACCTGGCCAACAAAAGATGATCTCGACTGGCCCACCTCACCGACCAGGAGCGCGTAGAAGCCGCAAAGGTCCTCGACTTCAGCTCTATGACGGTGTATACACGGGGCAATGTGATACCAAAGACACCGCAAGATGCGGTGATAGCAGCCATCATGTACCTCCTCAACAACCAGCCACCGGCTGGAGATCCGCGAGCTGTCATGCACCGATCTACGATCGCAGGCCTGGGGCTAATAGAGGCCACCCTCGACAAAGAACCTACGCCAGAGCCGAAGAAAAGCAAGGCTTTGGCTAAATACTATTACTTGTACTCCTCCAGTGATGATAGCCACGATCTGTCACTGTGACATCGCTCACAGCGGCATGACCACAACTACGACGCGCGTGATGACATCACACAGCGCAAGGTTGACAAGATGTGGGCAAGGCGTGCTTGCTCGACTGACTCGGAGGAAGATGAGATGGATCTCTACAGTGCTAGATGCTTCAGTAGGGCCATCAGGCAGAAGCGAATGCCTAAGGGGTTCAAACTCCCATCGGAGAACCCAAAATTTGACGGCCTGCAAGACCCGAAAATCTGGCTAGAGGATCACATCTCCTCCGCCAGGCTACACGGCAGAAGCTCAAGCACGGCAATGCAATGCCTGCAACTATAGCTGCAAGGCGCCACCCGCGCATGGCTCAACAACCTCCCACGCGGATCCATTCGCAGTTGGGAAGAGCTAGTCTATAGCTTTGTGCGCAACTTCAAGGGCACTTACAAAAGGCCTGCGTCAATCAAAGAACTAAGAGGTTGCCACCAAAGGTCTGGCGAGTCACTACGCTCATACATCCAGAGGTGGTCCATCATCAAGAACTCCGCGGAAAACATCTCGGTGGACCGCGCAATCGACGCGTTCAACGTCGGTGTTCGCTATATAGAGCTCAGGGAGGAGCTGGGCCGCTCGAAGCCCAAAACAATCGACCACCTGATGGAGATCGCGAATCTATGGGTGGACAGAGAAGATTCAGTAAAAAACCACACCAACTCCGACGATGACGACTGATGTCTACGCACTTCTATTCTTGTAGACAATTGTTGGGCCTCCAAGTGCAGAGGTTTGTAGAACAGTAGCAGGTTTCCCTTAAGTGGATTACCCAAGGTTTATCGAACTCAGGGAGGAAGTTGTCAAAGGTATCCCTCTCAAGCAATCCTGCAATCAAGATACAAGAAGTCTCGTGTGTCCCCAACACACCCAATACACTTGTCAGGTGTATAGGTGCACTAGTTCGGTGAAGAGATAGTAAAATACAAGTGGTATGGATATAAGAAAACGGTGCCAGAAAATAGCTTAATGGCGTGGAAGAGACTAAAGGCAAACTGAAATAAAGATGGAAGCAAGCAAACATGTAACAGATCTAGTTGCAAACAGTGTTTCAATGCTTAGAAACAAGGCACAGGGATCATACTTTCACTAGTGAACACTCTCATATAAATATCTTCTCTTTATGATACTACTCTGAACTACTCTCTAGTTGGACACTTTAATCCATGGTAAGGCTATAACAACACACCTCAAAGTTCGCTTTCCCCATCTAGGTAACCCCACACTATCACCTTGAGCGCTAGATGGTTCCAACAAACACCACAATTTCATAGAGACATCCAACTCCAAACATAACTCATAACAAGTATTTGTAATCTCTAGCCTAAGTGCCACCGTGGTGTGCACGCTATCACTTTCCCACACGAGCAGAGATCTATTAAAGCACTTGAGTAGCAAGGTAGATCTACTTGATTACAAAGCTCATGATCACAGTCTGATCATGCATAGAGAGAGATGAACACATAGCTACTGGTAGAACCCTTAGCCTCGAGGAAGAACTACTCCCTCCTCATCATGGGAATCAACAACGGCGATGGCGATTGTGGTGGAGATCGATGGAGATGGCTCCGGCGGCACTTCCCAGTCCCGGTAGGGTGCCGGAAAACTTACTGCTGTGCTCATCATACCTTCCTCTTGGGGTTCCCAACAAGCTCTACGTCGAACGACGAGCACATCCACGCCTCCCTTCTTCTTGGTGGCAACAATGGTGGCTGCAGATCTAGCGGCAGAACCTCCTTTCTTCTTGCCCATCTTTCAATGGCGATGCGAGCGGAGGAAGTAACTGGGGAAAACGCGGAGCTGGTCCAGTGCCACGAAAAGGAAGTGCGCAAAGAAGCAGAAAGAGCAACAATGGCGAAGGAGGCACGTGCAAGAAGAGAGATGGGGAAAAATTACCGCACCTGCGCTGCTGCTGAACCTCTTCACGGATGTCATCCAACGGCCAACAGAAACCCTATTGGATGCATGACACACATTGCCATCGACGCATGGCGAAGGTGAATCATGAACCATCGCCCACTACTCCCATTACGCGTGCAAATCAAGGACACGTAGTTAAAATAGAAGATTATGCACGCCCAGTCAAATTGAAGTTAGAAAGTGGGACCCAGCGCTCATCACATCCCGTCAAAGCCGCTCACGCGGGCAACTGAAGTCATCACGTCGTCAGTACTGACGTCATAGTTTCCAGCAGAACAACATTTTGACTACTTTAGTCCTTGATCGAGTCTTCGACTCAACCAAGCACTCGGGGGATACTCCTAATAGGAGCGCTGGCCGCGCACCCGAAATAATTTTTATGGAGGTATATAAGCTTCACGAAAACCCATCACTCGAATTAACGATTCGATTGTGAATTACGGGTTACTACCATAGGGAGCGCTGGAAGCACATTCGACTGAAACAAGCAACAAAAGACGACAGCAGTCGCAAAATGTTTTTAGTCCCCACTCGAGTCTACGACTTGAATAGGCACTCGGGGGGCTACTCCCATAGGGAGCGCTGGTCGCGCACCCTATGATTATTTTTCCTTGCACATCGTACTATGTGTCGCTAACATCCACACTCGAATGCTATGGCGACTCCGCCTCATATTTTCCCTACAAAGAGATTACGTCTCCTAGGCCACCCGAATCATCTCCGTGATGACAAAATTCGGATGCCGCGCTTACAGCGTGAAGATAAGACCTGAATAAGGTCTGGCAACGCATCTGTTGTGCACTACCATAAATATATCTGTACCTACAGGTACGATGAACATGCCTTGAAGGATGCGTCGAGTGCTCACATTTATACAATGGAATTCGACTCCTAGAAGACCTCCGTGGCTTGAGTCGAATTACGCCAACAATTTTCCAAATTCGAGTTCAGGGACTCGAGTTTGAGTAGATTACGTTGTTTTTCCCTAAGGTAGTTAACTGATACCGATACATCGGATAAATCAGGCACGTATATCCACAATCCCTATGACACGGACAAGAACACTTGAAAATATGCTCAGTCATGCACTCGAAAGAGTTCATAAAGGCTCTAGTCGAATCTGCGATTCCATTGGACACTTGGGGGCTACTGACATGGGTATACCCTACAGGTACTCGAGTTTGGCATATATGGTCTGGATACGGTAGAATCCCACAGCGTTGCCAAGGCCCAATGAAGAATTCGGGTGACCCACGGACTCTCCGATTGCTTGCGGTGCAAGAAGAAGCTTAAGATAGAAAGTTCAAAGGACGAATCCTAATCTATAACCGACTCGACCTGCTACCCGAGACCTAGCCTATGTATATAAAGGCAAGGAGGGGGCAGCAAGGAGGACAATCGCAACCCTAGTTTCCACAACCATCGCCAGATTGCATCTACGCACCCATGTAACTTTCGACTCCCTCGATAATTACAAGAGCAGACAAGCAGGAGAGGGACCTCTACGAGGCCTGAACCTGGGTAAACCTTGCGTCCCTGTGTGCTTGTTTGCCAGCCGATTGATGCCTCTAGCGCTCCCTCCTTCTCCAAAACCCAAGTCCATAACAATGGGCATTGACGAGTTAAACCCTCGTCAAAAGGTGTTGTGTATTTGAGGAGAGGAGCAACCTCTCTCTCTTATAGGAACGGGTAGACAAGCGAACATGCGCGTCGGGAGATGAAACGAACAGGCAGCGGCCGAAGCCGAACAACCTCCACTAAGTTTAATTCTCCACTGAGTTCATAATTAAAGCCCACTCGCGTAGATTGTTCATATTCCGTTCATGCGTGACAAAAAGAAAGTCGGCTCGACGAGATTCCTGCAACCCGTGGCGTGCGCGTCGAGGCGGGACAGGCGGCGGAGGAGGAGGAGTGCTCGTATATGTCTCTCTCCTTCTCATCCTTTTACCAACTGGTGGAAGAGCCCCCTTATAATATGGTAAATTTTTCCTTCAACTAGCAATATGGAACTAAACATTTGTACCACCTCTTCCCATGCATGAATGAGCCATATGGGACTCTAGGATTTTCAGGAATTATTGAAAATAAAATATGGATTGGGCTATTTAGGAAAAAAATTCAAAAATCCCCCACCAGATCCCAGAGGCACATGAAGTTTGTCTTTAGTTCCAAAACATTATTTATATACCGGTACTTCAGTGGAGACTATTAAGGTGAACTTCCACCTAGAATTTTATGCTACACTGGCCTGCAACTTGTACAGTGGACTATGCCTTGACCAACAAGTTTGCTCTGAACCTAGCTTCACACAAAGTCTTGACCAATACTAGGCTACTGTGGGACTTCCCTGTGGGTGGAGCTTATGCATCATACTCCATGGTCTTTCATGAGTTTATTAAAAAGCACCCTACTCTCATAGACTACAATGTTTAATAGCCAGACTCATATAGGTGTGTTCTTTAAAAGATGTTCTGCAGGACAACATATCTGCTTCAGATAGGTCACTTAGAACATTAAGATAATAAATCAACCTACCGTGTAGAATATGAAAGTATTGCATCTTCGTGAAATGGTGTTTATTAAAGTAGGGAGACTTCCTTCTCAGTTAACCAACATCTTGTCTCCAAATTCTAATTCACGAGATCTCCGATCACATAAAGTGGTTTACCACTTTGGAAAACTCATATTGTGGGTCTCATACCTATCTACTTAGATGCATTTTCTATCATGTTGTGTGATAGACACTTTGTGAATGGATCTTCCAGGTTCTTAGATGTTTGGATATAATCCAACGCAATAACTCCAGAGTATCTCATTTTTCTGATAGATTTCAATCTTCTCTTCACATGTCTTGAGGACTTAATGTTGTCCTTAGAATAGTTCACCTTAACAAAGACAATTTTTGATTATCATAGTTCATTGGGATTGCGGGTATAGGTTTTTCAACCATAGATAAGTCCATCAAGAGTTCATGAAGCCACTCTGCTTCAAGAGTGGTCGTGTCTAATGCTGCGAGTTCTACTTCCATGGTTAACCTTGTTAAATTGGTTTTCTTGCAATACTTTCAAGAAACAGCACCACCACCAAGTGTAAATACATATCCACTTGTACCCTCTATCTCATCAGCATCAGATATCCAGTTTGAATCACTATAACCCTCCAGTACCCTTGGGTACCCGGTATAGTGAATGCCATAGCTTGTAGTGTCTTTTAGATAGAGCATAACTCTCTCAAGAGCTTGCCAATGATCATCTCCAGGATTTGAAAAAATCAAATGAGTTTTCTCATAGAAAAAGCGATGTCAAGCCTTGTAGCACTAGCTAAATACATAAGCGAGCCAATAATATGAGAGGATGTCAATTGATCTCTAGCAGTACCTCAATTCTTTCAAGGTAATACACTAGGATCATACGGTGTTGGAGAAGACTTATAGTCGCTGTAACCAAAACGAGTCAAGATCTTTTCCACATAGTGAGAGTGAAGCAATGTGATCCCTAAAGGGGTTCCGTGGCAGAAAACAAAAAACTTACTATGCTCGAACACCCTAACGCCCAGGATCTATCTACTAAGTAATGCAGTAATAGAGAAAGACAACAATAACGTATCCTTGAAGACTGTGAGAGTGTTACACTCATGTAGGAGCATGGATTATGTAGTCGTACCCATCCGACCTCAAGGTCATACACCTCCTCGCACGTTACCCTTGGTCTAGGTCCTTGCATGACGGTTAGGTCGCTATTATTGGTAGCTCCCCTCGAGTTATCGTACACATATGGTGCAAGACAACGTGTAACATCCCAATTTCAGCAACCCTGATTAGACTTCCAGAATGCAAAAATCAGGGGGAACAAAAACTTTTTCTTGTGCTTTGGTGCAGTGCTTGCTTGTTGTTGCTTGCTCTTGTGCTTATGATGTGTATCTTAGGATACTCCTTACCTCACCCTCAGTTGACAAATTTTTTTTACCCAAAACTATCTTGGCCTACTTTACATATTCTCAAACGTTCTGGCATTTCAAAACAGGAGCCAAGATGCCGGTGCAACCAAAACTATTTTTGGTAGCTTCTATTGACAAAACTATGGAGAGATATATACTCCAATCTCCTTATGTTTTCAAGACAGAGCACTCAACTAATCTTATCTCTAGTTTTCCCAAAAACCTCTTTCCAAAAGCTTTTGACTTCTACTCTTGGAAGAGATACCAAGGACTCTCACCTTATTAAAAACTCAACCCCTTCAAAATGCCCCAACCCTACCTCAAGCTAAGCTTGATGGTAACCTTGATTAGTTAATTTTCTCATAAGATGAGTTGCCTTGATCTGCTGTTTGATGAATTGCTTTGATCTGCTGATTGACTTGTTTGCTCAGGAAGTAGTATGAGCTACTCTAGGAGCTCATCACTAGGATCAAGATGTTACCAACTCCTCCATCCCTAAGCAATAATACAACCTAGATGTGATCCCTAGCCAATAGGTGACCACCTAAGACCCATAACCAGATCTATTCTGAAGATTTCCATTCTAGATGTTTCCAAGTCCATGAAGACCAATATTCAGCTTGGAACCCTTACATTACATCTACACTTAAATATCATTCACTTGCTAATTCTCTAATACCTTACAACTCCTCCAAGAACATTCCCTCTCATACTCTAGTCAAATTCCTCAAAACTGCCAATTTGACCTAAGTCTGGAAACAGTTTCAGCATCACCTATTTGAATGCCTCCTTTTCTCAAACCATGTGCACTTTTGGGAATGCACCTGAACCATTTTGTGAAACATCCTAAGGACTACCAAGGCCCACATTTTTCCATGGGTATATCCTCCCCCAACCCACTTGTCCCCGATGGTTTTGCAGACAAGAAAATAACTTTTCCTGCAAATCTAGTCATCATGCCTACTTTGGTAGAAGCTCACACCCTCATACAACCTCCTATCGACCAACTCTCTGCATGGTTGTGTTCTACTCAATGATGTATATCAAAACCAGATTCACTTGTACCAAGTGGATCTCTGTGCTTATTAAACCCACAGATACTCTTGCATAGGACACCTTCAAAGTTCATAAGGGTGACTAGATACAAATAGTTCAAGAACAAGCAAGATCAAAGTTATGAATCAATCAACAAGTCTTGGGACAATGCACATTAAACTAAGAATGGCCAGTATGCTCTCTCAATAGGTGCATAAAGATAGAAGATGGAGACTCAACATAAAAGTAAAAGAAAGGCCTTCATAGAAGGAAGCAGGGATTCAAGTCTCATAAAGAGCTTCCAAAAATTATGGTACTTATTAGCTTTTAGCTATCATTCCCCCTATCATAAGCATCTTTAGGTGATTAAGGTTAAAGTGACACAACTAAGAGGATATGCTTGACAAGTTATAAGCCAAAATCTCATGTCCCTTACTTACGAAGACCGAACCTCATGCTACTCAACTTTAGTCACAAGTAAGCTCTTGTCATTGTAAGTACATATGTATCATAGAGAACCGCCAACTGGGTACCCCTTGCACATGATACAGGAGCTATCCCATAATCAAAATGACAAGGCAAGCAGACAATGAGCATCTTAGCGATCTTTTTATTTGCTATTTGCATATGTTTTTATTGAGGATGCTTCATAGAGTGCTCAGTATGGTTATGCTGCAAGTTCCCACCATGATTAGGCATGGCTTAGGCTAGCGGCCCAGACGTTTCTCTAACACACATACAAACTCCATGATCTTACAAGTTCCACTTTTATTTCACACCGCCGGGATCCATAAGCAAAAGAACATGATATCAACGGGGTACAATGTACAAGTGCAATGTTGAAAGCGTTCCCCATGATACATGGTTCTGCTAATTTCAACTTATAAAGCGCAAGCATATACGCAACTAAGATGGACACAATGGTTCAAGTTTATTAAATTCAAGAAAGTAAAGTGTGCCATCAAGTTCGTGAGAGCTTTAATCACTAATTTTCACATAACAAGTTTAATTTGGAAGGTAGATAAAAACATGAATATACTTGGAATAGCAAATGGTAATAGGTAGGTATGGTGGACTCTTTGGAATAACTTGGTTTTAGGAGTTTGATGCATGAGTGGAACTCATACTTGATTACGGAGGCTAGCAAAAGACTGGGAGTGACCGACTAAGAGAACAATAATGGCCATAATCATGCAAAGCGACAAAACATCATTAATTAAAGTATAAAGAGATATTAAAAGTCGAAAACTAAAGGATCATAAAGGCTATGGTGACTTGGGATAGTCATAACATGGTGTGAGCATGTGCCAAGTCAACCCAAATAAAGCATCAAAGGAGAATACCACAATACTATGCTTTAATATGCTAAAACAACGCATGATCCTTCCAAGGCACATTAAGCAAATCTCAATTGTTTATAACATGTCATGCTACAGAAAAAATCACTAAGCATAAAGCCAAAACAACATCAAGCATGACATGACAAAGTCTAGGCCACAGTCAAAAACAAGCTCCTTTTATACCACTTAAGCATGAACTTTTCCTACTCTTCTCCAATCCAAACCAAACTATGTGAAAACCAACGCATGAAAGAGGGGTTCCAACCAATTTATTCAGAAAACTAAGAAAACAAAGCAAACGAAAAACCAAAATGAAAATGAAAAAGAAGACGCTTCAAGAACAACACAACTGTGCATGAAACAATAAAAATAAAGCGTTTGGAAGAAACTTGGGATTTTATTGATAAAGAAGGGGATGCCTTGGGCATCCTCAAGCTTTGACGCTTGTACTTCTTGGATATTTCTTGGGGTGACACGCGTGGCATCCCCAAGATTGAGATTTAGTCCATCCTTCATCTCATTACTCATTCCTTTCATACACCTGAAATTTTTCCATCATACAAAACTTCACATAATCTTTATTAGCAACACTGGTGCACTCAAGATAATAAGTCTTTAGGTTCAGTTATAACACCAATAAAACTTCCATTAAAACACTAGATACTGTAGCACTTCCCTCAAAAAGCTCAATTCCCCAAAAGAACTCAAAAAGGAACCAAAAAGAAGCAAATGCAAATAATGGCAGAAATCTGTCAAAACAGACCAGCAGGTAAAGACGAATTTTTTCGAAGACCTTCTGTTGCGCAAATCGAAAAGTGTTGAACTAACGAAAGTTATATAACAACCTGGGGCAGAATCAGAAAAAATCACGCCTCAAAATGATGTACAGAGATTTTACACGATTTTTTTCGGTGAAGCACATAAATCTGTTTCGGGACAGTATCTTTCCCAATCATTACTTCTCTCTCATTAGAGGTTACTCTTGGGACAAAAAGCAAATAAAAAGGACAAGGAGCGGTTATTACAGAGGTAATAACTTCCAAGACTCAACTAAAACTTTTGGGTTATCTCCCAATAAGTACTTTTTTAACGCCTTTAAGTTAGGCATGATAGTTTGAGAAGATGCTCACATAAGAAACTTGAATTGAAGTAATAGAGAGCATCAAGAAGCAAATTCAAAACACATTTAAGTCTAACCCACTTCCTATGAAAAGGAATCTTGTAAAGAAACAAGTCATGAAAGCACAAAGCAACAAGCATAGGAAAGCAAAACAAGTGCAACTTCAAAAAATTCAATATAAAGAGAGGGAACTTAATATTGTTGAGATACATAAAACCATGTTTCCCTCTCTCATAATAACTTTCAGTAGCATTATGAATAAAATTAACAATATAACTATCACATAAAACATTCTTATCATGAGCCACATGCATAAAATAATTATTACTCTCTACATAATAATAGTCATTCTTATTAATTGTAGTGGGAGAAAATTCAACATAATAGCTATCATTATTATTCTCATCACCATAATCATCAAATATAGGAGGCATATTGTAATCATAATTAATTTTCTCCTCAATAGTTGGTGGACTGAAAATATGATATTCATCATTATAATCATCATATATTGGAGGTTTTGTATCATCATAAGCAATAGAATAGCTATCTTCCAAAGCTGGGGAACTAAAAAGATCATTTTCATAAAAACTAGCTTCCCCAAGCTTAGACTTTTCCATAGCATTAGCAATAATGGTGTCTAAAGAATTCATACTAACAACATTGCTATTAGCATGCAAATAAAGTTCCATAGGTTTTTTAATTTTATCTTCAAACACTTCATGTCCTAACTCAAGATAAATACTATAAAGCTCTCAAATTTTTGTTGTTGTTTTCCATTAAGCCTCACTAGTGAAAACAAGAAACAAAAAGTCAAAATTGCAGAATCTAAAAGAAATAACTTCGAGCACTCACACCGGAGGATGTGAGTACCTTTTACCTTACCTCCCCGGCAACGACGCTAGAAAATAGCTTGATGTCTACACACTTCTATTCTTGTAGACAATTGTTGGGCCTCTAAGTGCAGAGGTTTGTAGAACAGTAGCAAGTTTCCCTTAAGTGGATTACCGAAGGTTTATCGAACTCAAGGAGGAAGTGGTCAAAGGTATCCCTCTCAAGCAATCCTGCAATCAAGATACAAGAAGTCTCTTGTGTCCCCAACACACCCAATACACTTGTCAGCTGTATAGGTGCACTAGTTCAGCGAAGAGATAGTAAAATACAAGTGGTATGGATATAAGACAACGGGGCTAGAAAATAGCTTGATGGCATGGAAGAGACTAAAGGCAAACTGAAATAAAGATGCAAGCAAGCAAACATGTAACAGATCTAGTTGCAAACGGTGTTTCAATGCTTAGAAACAAGGCACATGGATCATACTTTCACTAGTGAACACTCTCATATAAATATCTTCTCTTTATGATACTACTCTGAACTACTCTCCGGTTGGACACTTTAATCCATGGTAGGGCTATAACAGCACACCTCAAAGTTCGCTTTCCCCATCTAGGTAACCCCACACTGTCACCTTGAGCGCTAGATGGTTCCAACAAACACCACAATTTCATAGAGACATCCAAATCCAAACATAACTCATAACAAGTATTTGTAATCTCTAGCCTAAGTGCCACCATGGTGTGCACGCTGTCACTTTCACACACATGGGGAGAGCAGAGATCTATTAAAACACTTGAGTAGCAAGGTAGATCTACTTGATTACAAAGCTCATGATCACAATATGATCATGCATAGAGAGAGAGATGAACACATAGCTACCGGTAGAACCCTTAGCCTCGAGGAAGAACTACTCCCTCCTCATCATGGGAATCAGCAACAGCAATGGAGATGGTGGTGGAGATCGATGGAGATGGCTCCGGGGGCACTTCCCTATCCTGGCAGGGTGCCGGAACAGAGACTTTCTGTCCCCCGAATCTCCCCTTTGGTGGCGGCGGCACTGCGGAACTTTTCGTGGCTAGAGGCTGGCCTCTAGGGTTTCTGCATCGTAGGCTTCTTATAGGCGAAAGGGCAAGGTCGGTGGAGGCCGGAGGGGCCCACACCACCTGGTGGCGCGGCCAGGGGGACCCGCGCCATCCTATGGTGTGGCCGGCCCCTGGCCTCTCTCCGTCTCGTCTTCTGGCTCCGTGTTCCCCTCAGTGAAATATTGACTTTGGCTTTTGTTCCGTCCAATTCCGAGAATATTCATTTTCTGACTTTCTGGAACCAAAAACAGCAGAAAACATGCAACTGGCACTGTGGAATCTTGTTAATAGGTTAGTTCCAGAAAATGTGTAAAAGTACTCCAAAGTGTGGACAATACATAAGAAAGTAGATATAAAACAAGCATGGAACATCAAAAATTATTGATACGTTGGCAACGTATCAACGACGACCTCAGACATAGACGCGACCACCGTTGGAAACATCAAATGCGCATCTACGAGGACCGCGACGAAGTCAACATGGTCGCGGCTGGCTACGCCGACAAACGCGACGACAATCGCAACAGCGGGTATTGCAGCAGAGGATATCACGATGCTGGGAAAACCACGCAAGTGTGGCAATGCCGCATTTGCGAAGAGGCACCCGCAACATCCATCCAGGACAAACTGTCCAGACCATGCAACATGCGCTTCTACATCGACAAGCATGACGACAAGAAAAAATCTAGCCACCTTCTCAAGGATTGCCGCGAGTTCCTCAAACTCCACGACGGCCTGGCCCAGATGAATCGCGATGCGATCAACATGGGCTATGGAGCTGCCCCAGGCGCTGTGGCACATGGAGCTCCACCACCACCACCTAGGCCACCACCACCTGCGGCTGCGCCAGTCCAGCATCATGGAGGTGAGCCGTACCCGTGAGCTGTGGGCATCATGGGGATGATCCAAAAAGGGCGCCCTCCAATCAAATGCAGAAGGCAATCACTCGCCAAGT
Source organism: Avena eriantha (assembly GCA_910589775.1). Classification (NCBI taxonomy): domain Eukaryota; kingdom Viridiplantae; phylum Streptophyta; class Magnoliopsida; order Poales; family Poaceae; genus Avena; species Avena eriantha. The sequence continues at coordinate 281,427,669 of OU342740.1, read as the reverse complement.
CAATTTGGCGATAAACTCCCCACCTTCCACCACTTAGTACCTTAGTGGAAGCGAGTCTTGCATCACCTTTGAAAAGCGTGACCACCCGCGCCAAGTTTCTTGTCTAGGCCACTGTCCCCTCGTGCTCGAGGCGCAGATCGGGGCTGACAGGTTGGCAAGGTGCTGAGATAAACACATGTTAGGCTAACGAAAAGGAACTGCAGAGTACAATACACTCGAAAAATATACAATCTAGCAAGCTCTTCACATATCAATGGGTACTAAATACATCCAACACAATTATACGAACTTTACGACACTCATACATCTATGTACATGATACAAACTACGCTACTGCTGCAGAAGATGAACATTCGTCTGCTCTTCAAAGAAGTCGACGATGTCCTCCGCTGGCCGATCAACCGCCTGGTAGTTTGGCACCATGTTCCAAGTCATCCCTTCTGGCGGCGGTGGCGGCCCAGCAACAACGGACGCTATGTCCACATCTGGCCGATGCAATCGCACCAGCGACAGGGCATCCTTTGCACCTGCGACCAGTTGCTGACACACGCACTCGCGTACCGCACTTATATCTCGAAACTTCGCCAAAAGAGCCAACATGCTTGAAGGGACAGCGTCCAGCGAAAACATCATATGATAAATGTGCCGAAGACACGACTGCGCCTTCTTCAAGCATTGGAGCACTCGAGAAGAATGATCCTACAGGGTCGCCAACGCGACTGCACAGTCGTGGTCCACCCAAAAATACCCACTCGCCTGCAGCTGCTCCTGGGTCAGGTTGTTCATTCGAATGGCCACCCGGTCCTTCTCATCCTGCGGATGATGAGCGCTAACAACTACACCAAGCAAGCAGCAAAGTGTGAAGACAAGGCATCGCCGTGACTGACTAAAATAAAAGATGAGAAGGCAGAAAGCTAACATTTAAACTGCTCATTCAATTGTGCCACTTCCTCCAAGAGATACTTCTCGCGGTGGTGGCCTTCTCAGCCTTTGACTTCCACACATCTGCGCTACCGTGGATGATGGGCAACTCACGCTCCAATTCCTTAATGCGGTCGCGCAGTCGCGAAAGCAACGACAATTCCTCCACCTTTGAACGCGGCTGCGCCATGGTTTCATCGGTGGGAGGAGAATCATGAGGACCACTCGAATGACCACTCGAAGGACCGTAGGTACAATCAAGCAAGAGGCAAAATGAGACTAATCATACATCGATAAAAAGAGGACTAAGTTCAAATTTGATAAAAGTGTCAATGGGGCACCCCCCACAAAAGGCAGACCAACAAAATAAGCTAGACCTATTACAAAGGATAACTACAGATCATTCTTCTTCTTCGACTTAGACTTTGACTTCGGGGGCTTCATCGCATCCGTGGCAGTCTCCGATGCCACGGACATGCCAGTGGTAGCCCCGGATGCCACGGTCTTCGCTGCCTTCGCTCAATGCTGCTCCTCAGAGTATTTGGCGACTGTCTCGATTAGCTGAGGCCTATATTTACCGCAACTACTAGCAAAAGGAGCAAACACTACCTGTTGGCCTCCGGCGTCGACAGGCATCGCCTTGGAGATCGCAGCGGGATCCAACTCCACGCCATGGGCTTGCGCCATTGCGAGTGCCATGGTGGCGCCAATGGATCGCTGGGAGTTCTTGAAGTCCAGAGGAATACCTCTAACGAAGGATTCCACCAGGTCGTCAAGATTTTCGATTAGACCGGCCTTGGAAGTCAGGTCCTCCCGGAGGCGACTGAGCACACCCTTTGCCTTCACCAACGTCTCTTGGAGGGAGACGCCACGATCTTCGACTGCAGCGACAACGCCATCAAGAGCATCCTCGCGACGCAAGGCTTGGGCGTAGAAGCTGAGGCCAGTGGCATCTAAAGAGTACAAGGTGTGACCACAAGAACAAGAAACCCGAGATAAGAAAAAACACAAGGGAAATCATCGCAAGTACCTGGGAGAGCCTTCGCAGTCGAGAAAAGTTGTTCCGTGAACAATTTCTCCCTCTCAGCAGCAGAAGAGCGTAGGTCCTCCTCACGCTTTCTCGACTCCTCCAGGGTTGCGATTGCTTCGTCATGATTCTTCACCATCGCAGCAAGCCCCTTCTCGAGGGACGTAACACGAAGGAGAAGTTCATTATGTTCACCTGCAAAAGTCAGAACACCACAAAGTATATGAGCCCACAAATCCCAGTGCAAAGGAGATTAAAGAGACAAAGTCAAGGACAAACCTTCGACTAAGCGGTGACGATTGTCCATCAGGGTGTGCTATCGACCCATGGCAAGGATTTGCTCTGCAAGGCAAGCAACTTCCTTCACAATGAGCTACACCAAGGGAAACGAAGAGTCAACGTCAGCCAAAAGTGCAAATTCGACTGCCAAACAGCAAAAATGACACTCACATGTTCCTCCAGGGACTCCGAAGATGACTGTCGAGCAGTCGTCCGTGCAACCATCTAGTGCTCCCTAGCATGTGGGGAGCTAGAAGAATTGGCGCCAGAGTGGGCCGCCACTGGAGGAGAAGGAGACCGTGCGGCCACCTCCTTGGTCTTGGAGTCTGCGACTCTGAACTCTTTCACAAATTGGACGTCGTCAGAAGACGACGACGCTGTTTGACTACAAGATATGCCTAGCACTACTTCAGAAAAGCAACTTCAAAGAGAGCAAGATGAACTCGCGGATATTAAAAGCTCACCAGTTGAATTTCTCGAGGTCAAAAGAGTCATCTGACGACTCCTTCGATAGTCGAAACTTCTTCCGACCGAGAGGAACCATGTCGCGCACAGGCACGGCGGGAATCGGCTCCTCTGAAGCTACAGAGGGACCTTCCGGCGTCGTTGCCAAGGAGGCGTCAGAATCTTTGCTGCAGGAGCGCTTGCGAGTGCCATGGCCACTGGACTCGGGGGCTTCCTCCTCTTCTTCAATTGGGACGGTCAAATCCGACTCGTCCTATTCCAACGCTTCACGCGGGATAACCCCTTCAGGTAGAGGAGGGAAGTTGGAGGCCACTTTCTAGTCCTACAATCAGAAGAAACATCAGCACATATTACGCACTTAGCAACCAATCGAAAAAATACAAGACTACTTCACGGAAAAACTCTACCTCAGGTGGAGGGTTGTTGGCATCGAAATGGGGCACGACTAATTCGCCTGGGAGATCCTCCTTGGCAGTGTACTTGGTCACCAGTCGCAACCTCCTATCTACCTCACCCGCAGAAATGCCCTCCGCAGATATGCGAATGGCATTGCCAGCACCGACCCAGCGGTACATCAGATGAACTCTAGCTTGCAGAGGCTGCATGCGGCGGCGCAACCACGTGCGAATGAGAGTGGCGCCACCCTCTTCTTTGCCTATGTGGCCTTCGAGGTCGTAGACACGCTGATACAACATCTCCGTTTCCTCGGACTCGCCAGGCATCATGACGTTCTTCCAGGAACGCCTCCTCTTGCAAGTCACCATGGGATCGAAGGGCGCGAGTCCGTAGTGCTCTCCATCGGCCTTCTGGTCGCGGATGTAGAACCACTTATCTCTCCACCCTTGGATAGACGCGGTGAGCTTGATATCAAAGTAGGTGGAGGAAGAGTCAACGTGGATCCCGTGGCCTCCTACATCGTAGACTACCGAACCCGACCCGGCTGCCGCTTGAGCTTAAAAAGCTTCTTGAAGAGACCAAAGTGTGGCTCGATTTCGAGCCAGCACTCGCACAAAGTGATGAAGCAGGCAATGTGGAGAATCGAATTTGGGGACAGCTGGTGCAGCTAGAGCCCGTAGAAACAGAGAAGACCCCTGGCAAAGGGATAGAGGAAGAGAGATGTAACATCCCAAAACTTAATCCAAAGTTAATCAAGATCAAATCTACCCAATTTGGGGTTAACAAAAACTTTTCCATTTAAAATAATTAAGCATTCATATGTGTGTGCATTTAAAATAGGAGTTATTTTGAATTGCCATGTTTGAGTGATCCTTTGGTTGTAAAATCATTCTAAGGTGAATTACACATCATCTAGATCATTCCCAAACAAATCCCAAAGAAAAAAAACCAAAAGGAATAAAATAAAGAAATGGTCATTTATGCCATTTTAACTAACTAGGACACTTTGGGTGTTCCTAGGACTCAAATGCCAATAGAGACAATTGTGGTTATTTGCACCCCTTGCTAGTACAAGTAGTGATGTGCCAAGGCCCACTTTGTGATCTCCCAAAAACATTCAAACTCTAAATTTAAATGACATTTGAAAATTGAATCTAGTGTATGTATCAAGATCACACTAATTCAAAAACCACTCAAATGAACTCCATTTCAAAATCCCAAGCACACCTAGATGCTTAAGCATAAGATACATCACTCCACCAAAAATCAGCCCAAAATTCAAAAAAAAGTTTCTTGCGGCCATTTGATCGAACACCTTGTAAGCAGAATCATTATGGCCTAACTATTACTATTTTGGAGCTAATCTTGTCGAGCCAATTGGTGTGCATTGATCACCCTGGTCTCCCTAGGTCCAACCAGACCAAAACCAACCCTATCTCTAGCCCCTGGCGCCAGTGCCATGCCGCCCCGACGCCATGCTCGCCGGCCAAGCGTGCACCAGCCACATGCGACCACCAGTCCTTTTCTTCCACTCCAGGGAGTGAGGCGTGACCTCACCGCCGCCCACGGTCCAACCCTCGATCAACCTCAGCCCCTGGACCACCCCACAGCCTCGCCGCCCTTTCTCTCTGCGTGCAACCAGAGCACGCTAGAGCGCGATCGCCGCCAGCATGCCCCAGACCGTGCCCCGACACCAAATCGCGCACGCAGCTCCGCCTTGAACCTAGCAACCCGCCAGACATGGCCGTGCACCGCCGTGCGACCCACAGTCGCCATGATCACCGTCGAGCATCGCCTCTATCTCCTAGAGCGCGTGAAGCCCCTGACCACATGCCACCGCCCCTAGCCACGCCATTGCGCAGTAGCTGACCGCCAGCAGACTGCCCACCGTCCGCCTACCTCGCCCATGCCGATAGCCCTCTATACCGCCCTCGCCGGAGACGCTAGCCCACACCCGTCGGTCCCCTCGTCGAGCCTATATAAGGAGGCCACCCCAACACCATTTCTTCACACCATCTCACTCCCCTCTCACCACTGACCATTTCCCCTCTCTCGCCGGAGCCGCTTGAGCTGCCGTTTGCTGGAATTCTATCGGAGGTAGCCGCTGTAGAGGAGGAGAAGTCCCCGTCGATTTCGTCCACCTCAGCCCCTGCCGCGACTTTGCCTGAGCTCGCCGTCGCCGTCCAGTTTGTTTGCTCGCCTCGCCGTACTAGATGGAGCCCTGGTACGTCCCTAGTAGACCCCCACCGACCGTTTAGGGTTCGGTCTCGCCGACGACAAGTCCGTCGTCGACGACGACCGTGAACCGTCGATCTGCGTTCTAATCCTGTGGCCTAGATCGCCCCATGCCGCTTCGGATTTTATGTGCCGCTGACATGCGGGACCAGCCATTCAGTCGCCCTCTGCACCGCTGTGCATTACTGGGCTGGCCCATTTAAGTTCCCGCGCTGACCCAGCTAATTCAAATTAGGTTTTTCTATTTAGAATTAAAATCAATTCTGTTGCTTAGTTCAAAAATCAATTCAAAGAGTTTTACAAATCCAAATGGAGTGATTCCAATTTTATTGGAAAGGTAATGAAAATCTCTATCCAAGCCCATTAGATTTAAATCATTTAGAGTTAGAGATTTTGCCTAGTGAAAATAACAAGACAGAAGCATTTGCACATTCAAACATTTTTCTAAAATCAACCATAATAGCTTTTGAGTTGTTTCCAACTCTCAAAAATCACATTTAACCATACCTATCGGAATATGTAATAATATTAAGATTTGCATGCAGTGACTTTGGACTAGTACCAAAATAATGCTATATAGGCATTTCTAGTCACTTTAAATCATTAAATATTAAACTTAAACTTATTAAAATGTGATCCAACCTTTAAATCACATTCCCATATGTTAGAATATGTGGTGATGACATGTGTACACATGATCCGATATTTTACTTGGAGAATATTAAATCTTAGTTAATTTCAATGAGTAGAAATTACTTTTCTCAAATAAAAAGAATGAAGCTAGTTAATTAAACCTTGTGATGCTTGTGATGATAATAGATCATCAAATGTGTGCCTTAGGATGCTAAGTAGACTAGTTAAGCTTTGTTTGGTGATTGTGTATCCCGTATGTATTTATAGACGATAGTACCGACCAAGCTTTCGAGGAGGAGGAGTTCTACCAAGAGGAGGAGTAAGAAAACTTCAACCACTGCACCAACCAAGGCAAGCCATCATTAACAAGGCAAGCTAGACCTTGCAATCTAGATAACCTAAGGAAATGCATTAGGCATGCTTTGGTTATACCCTTTGACTTATACCTACTCCAAATGTTATTTACAAGCTTTACTTTCTTTACTTTACCAAAATCCTTTACTTGTTTGAAGGTAGCATAAAAAGTATAAAACTTGACCTATCTAGATAAACTTAGATGTCATTCTATGGCATGAGATTGATCTTAGCATCCCACATTAGTGAACACTCTTAACTTAGTAGTTTAGAGCTAAACTAAAACTTGAGTCACTTTAGATGGGAATACTTGGTGAAAATGACCTGTGAAAACCTTGGAATGATGAGTCATTCTATTGAGATGTTTTGACATGTGTTGAGAAAAACAAATGGTTTATGATGATGAAAATGTTGAGGCATGAGCCTTAACCCTTTTACAAAACTGATGGTTGGGTTCGGATGCGATACCATTCCAATTTTACCGTACAACCACAATACCTGAATTGGGTAAGGCTTAGCCGGAAGTTTATATGCATCAGTATTAGTTCGTTCGCGGGAGAGGTTTGAGCTGAGGCTACCTCTCAATGTTGTCCACCTATGTAGTGCCCAAGATGACAGATGGTCATGGTTGGGAGGCCATACTCATAGGAGAGGGGCTTATACTAGGGTGTGTAAAGGAAAGGTTATGTTTGATTATCTACATACTAAGTATGATGATTCAGGGGTTATCCCTAACAGTTGTATCGAATCTTGTGGTGAAAGTGTACGACCTCTGCAGAGTGTCAAACTATTCGAATAGCCGCGTTCGCGGTTATGGACAGTTGGAGTGGCCATACTGTTCCGTTGTCAGATGTTTTTAAAAATGACTTATGATATGAATGATGAATCTTGACTTGACCACAACATGGTTGTGACTATGACACTAGCTTCCCAAATTAAGTGATTCTAAAACTTTATTTGGGTTGAAGGATGGAACTAAGCTCAAGCTTGGGGATGCCACATGTCTCACCCCAAGAAATATCCAAGAAGTACAAGCGTCAAAGCTTGGGGATGCCCAAGGGATCCCCTTCTTCATCAATAAAAATTCCAGGTTTCTTTCAAACACTTCATTTTTATTGTTTCATGCATAGTTGTGTTTTTCTTGGAGCGTCTTCTTTTTCGTTTTCGTTTTGGTTTTCGTTTGCCTTGGACCCCCTCTTTCATACATTGGTTTGCAAATAGTTTGGTTTTGTTTGGAAAAGAGTAGGAAAGTTCATGCTTATGTGGTAAAAAGAGCTCGTTTTGACTGTGGCATATGCTTTGTCATGCCATGCTTGATATTGTTTTGGCTTTATGCTTAGTATTCTTTGCTGTAGCATGACTTGTTATAAACATTTGAGATTGCTTAATGTGCCTTGGATGAATCATGCGTTGTTTTAGCATATTAAAGCATAGTATAGTGATATTCTCCTTTGATGCTTTATTTGGGTTGACTTGGTGCATGCTCACACCATGCTATGACTATCCAAAGTCACCATAGCCTTTATGATCCTTTAGTTTTCAACTTGTAGTATCACTTTATGCTTTGATCAATGATGTTTTGTCGCTCTGCATGATTATGGCCATTATTGCTCGCTTAGTTTGTCGCTCCCAGTCTTTTGCTAGCCTCCACAACAAAGTATGAGTTCCACTCATGCATCCAACTCCCTAAACCAAGTTATTCCAAAGAGTTTACCATACCTACCTACTAGCTTATGCTATTCCAAGTACATTCATGATTTTGTTTACCTTCCACTTGTTATGAGAAAACTAGCGATTAAAGCTCTCACAAACTTGATGGCACACTTTACTTTACTTTCCCTTAATAAACTTGAACCATTGTGTCTTCTATGTTGTATATGCTTGCACTTATTTGTTGGGAATTAACAGAACCATGCTTTCATGGGGAACGCTTTCAACATTGTACTTGGTACTTGTACCTAGTTGATATCATGCTCTTTTGTATATGGATGTCGTCGGTGTGAAATGAAAGGGGAGCTTGTAAGTCCATGGAGTTATGTATATGTGTTAGAGAAACGCCTGGGCCGCTGGTCTAATCCATGCTGACATGGTTGAAACCTGTAGCGTAACCATAATGAGCTGTCTATGAAGCATTCTTCTTATAAAAAAGAGTCCTATATTGAGAAAAAAAGAGAAAAGAAAAAAAGAGATACTATGAAAAGAGGAAAGAGAGAAAAAAGCACCATATTCCCATGGTAAATAAGAAGAATGCTGAGATGCTCGTTGTCTACTTGCCTTGTCATTTTGATATGGGGATTCTTCCGTATCATCGGGCAAGGGGTACCCCGTTGGCGGTTCTCTATGATACACATGTACTTACGATGACAAGAACTTACCGGTGACTAAACTTGAGTAGCATGAGGAGCGGCCCTCGTATACAAGGGACATGAGATTTCTGACTTATACTTTGTCAAGCATGTACACCATAGTTTGTTCACTTTAACCTTAATCACTTCAAGATGCTTATGATAGGGGCAATGAGAGCTAAAAGCTATAAGTACCATAATTTTTGGAAGCTCTTTATGAGACTTGAATCCCTACTTCCTTTTACAAAAGGCTTTTCTTCCACCATTATATTGAGTCTCCAACTTCTATCTTTATGCACCTACTTTGAGAGCATAGTGGCCATTCTTAGTTCTGTGTGCATTGTCCCAAGACTAGTTGATTGATGCATAACTTGTTATTGCTTGTTTTAAACTATTGTATCTAGTCAGTCTTATGAACTTTGAAGGTGTCCTATGCATTTATATTTGCTACTCTATTGAGGGACAAGCTGAATAATACTATGCTATGTTTTCTTTATGTGAAACAAACAAACGTCTTGCAAAGCATTGTTATTCATAAATCATTTGTTTGTGCCTTTTCATGTTGCATCATAGTTTCTTTGCTTATTGCTAGAACTTTGTATTTCATGTTATGATTGAAGTACTATGATCCCAGCTTTGAATGTTTTGCAAATACTTTGATGAAGTCTTTGATGGTGCATGTCACCTCAAAAACTATTCTTTCTTTTTATCACTTACCTACTCGAGGACGAGCAGGAGTTAAGCTTGGGGATGTTGATACATTGCAAATGTATCTATAATTTTTGATGTTCCATGCTTGGTTTAATCCACTTTCTTGTGTTTTGTTCGAACTTTGGAGTACTTTTCTTATGGTTTCATGGACTAACCTATTAACAAGAGCCACAGTGCCAGCTGCCTGTTTTCTGCTGTTTTTGGTTCCAGGAAAGTCAGAAAATGAATATTCTCGGAATTGGACGGGACAAAAGCCAAAGTGCCTATTTTTCCGGAAGTGATCAAGTGCCAGAATACGAGACGGAGAAGGGCCAGGGAGCCACCACACCACCTGGCCACGCGGCCAGGCCTGACCCGCGCCAGGGGGTGGTGTGGCCGCTCCCGGCACCCCCTCGGCCTCCCCTTTCGACTATATATTGCCCTTGGGACGAAAACCCTAAGTACCCGACCAATAATCCACGAAAGAGTCTGTAGCCGCTGTCATCTCCATCCCTAGATCGGGAGGGATCTGAAGCTCTTCCCGGCACCCTGCCGGAGAGGGGAATTCACCCTGGAGGCCTTCTTCATCACCATGCAAGACTCCGGTGTGATGCGTGAGTAGTTCATCCTTGGACTACGGATCCATGTAGTAGCTAGATGACTGGTTCTCCTCCTTTGTGCTTTCATGTTTAGATCTTGTGAGCTCCGTTCATGATCAATATCATCTATTTGTAATTCTGCATGTTGTGTTTGCGGGGATCCGATGGATATTGAGATGCTATTTCAGATTCATTATTGATTCTATCATGTGTTTATTATTTGAGATCTTGCATGCTTTCCGTTGTTAGTAGCTATCTTGGCCAAGTAGATGCTAGCAACGCCAAGAGTTAGTATTTATGCTCGATAGTGGGTTCATGCCTTTGGTAATCTGGAGAAGTGACGGAAATTTCGAAGGTACTAGATGTGCTGTTGCTACTAGGGAGAAAACAGCAATCCTTTGTTCATAGAACAATCGTATTGTTTACTTTACACGCAGTTCGTAAAGCAATAATCTGTTGCTTGCAACTTAATACTGGAGGGGGTTCGGATGATAACCTGAAGGTGGATTATTAGTCATAGATGTAGTTGGATGGCGGTCTATGTATTATGTTATAATGCCCAATCAAGTCTTAGAGGAGTCAAGATGATTAGTATATGCATGTATTGCTTTCTCGGTGTTTGTCAATTGCCCCGCTGTAATTTTTTCACCCAGCATGTTATCTATCTTAAGGAGAGCCACCTCTAGAGAACTATGGATCCCGATCCTTGACTTTTACATACAATCTACAATCTTTTACTGCTTTGTGTTTACTTTCAACAAACTTTTACTTCTTTCCATTCGATACATTTAATCCTTTGTTTTCCGCAAAACACGGTGAGATTGACAACCTCATCGCAAGTTGGGGACAAAGTTCTGTGGTTGTGTTGTGCAGGTCTCCACGTTGCTACTAGCACCGGTAGTGCGCCCTGCCAAAGCTCAGCTAGTAACACCTTTGGGGTGTTTCCTTGCTCCTACCGGTTCGATTAAACCTTGGTTTCATAACTGAGGGAAAACTTACTGCTGTGCTCATCATACCTTCCTCTTGGGGTTCCCAACAAGCTCTACGTCGAACGACGAGCACATCCGTGCCTCCCTTCTTCTTGGTGGCAACAATGGTGGCTGCAGATCTAGCGGCAGAACCTCCTTTCTTCTTGCCCATCTTTCAATGGCGATGCGAGCGGAGGAAGTAACTGGGGAAAACGCGGAGCTGGTCCAGTGCCACGAAAAGGAAGTGCGCAAAGAAGCAGAAAGAGCAACAATGGCGAGGGAGGCACGTGCAAGAAGAGAGATGGGGAAAAATTACCGCACCTGCGCTGCTACTGAACCTCTTCAGGGATGTCATCCAACGGCCAACAAAAACCCTATTGGACGCATGACATACATCGCCATCGACGCATGGCGAAGGTGAATCATGAACCATCGCCCACTACTCCCATTACGCGTGCAAATCAAGGACACGCAGTTAAAACAGAAGATTACGCACGCCCAGTCAAATCGAAGTCAGAAAGTGGGACCCACCGCTCATCACATCCGTCAAAGCCGCTCACGCGGGCAACTGAAGTCATCATGTCGTCAGTACTGATGTCATAGTTTTCCAGCAGAAGAACATTTTGACTACTTTAGTCCTTGCTCGAGTCTTCTACTCAACCAAGCACTCGTGGGCTACTCCTAATAGGAGCGCTGGCCGCGCACCCGAAATAATTTTTATGGAGGTATATAAGCTTCACGAAAACCCATCACTCGAATTAACGATTCGATTGTGAATTACGGGTTACTACCATAGGGAGCGCTGGAAGCACATTTGACTGAAACAAGCAACAAAAGACGACAGCAGTCGCAAAATGTTTTTAGTCCCCACTCGAGTCTATGACTCGAATAGGCACTCCAGGGGCTACTCCCATAGGGAGCGCTGGTCGCACACCCTATGATTATTTTTCCTTGCACATCGTACTATGTGTCGCTAACATCCACACTCGAATGCTATGGCGACTCCGCCTCATATTTTACCTACAAAGAGATTACGTCTCCTGGGCTACCCGAATCATCTCCGTGATGACAAAATTCAGATGCCGCGCTTACAGTGTGAAGATAAGACCTGAATAAGGTCTGGCAACGCATCTGTTGCGCACTACCATAAATATATCCGTACCTACAGGTACGATGAACATGCCTTGAAGGATGCGTCGAGTGCTCACATTTATACACTGGAATTCGACTCCTATAAGACCTCCGTGGCTTGAGTCGAATTACGCCAACAATTTTCCAAATTCGAGTTCGGGGACTCGAGTTTGAGTAGATTACGTTGTTTTTCCCTAAGGTAGTTAACTGATACCGACCCATCGGATAAATCAGGCACGCATATCCATAATCCCTATGACACAGACAAGAACACTCGAAAATATGCTCAGTCATGCACTTGAAAGAGTTCATAAAGTCTCTAGTCGAATCTGCGATTCCATTGGACACTTGGGGGCTACTGACATGGGTATACCCTACAGGTACTCGAGTTTGGCATATATGGTCCAGACACGGTAGAATCCCATGGCGTTTCCAAGGCCCACTGAAGAATTCGGGTGACCCACGGACTCTCCGATTTCTTGCGGTGCAAGAAGAAGCTTAAGATAGAAAGTTCAAAGGACGAATCCTAATCTATAACCGACTCGACCTGCTACCCGAGACCTAGCCTATGTATGTAAAGGCTAGGAGGGGGCGGCAAGGAGGACAATCGCAACCCTAGTTTCCACAACCATCGCCAGATTGCATCTACGCACCCATGTAACTTTCGACTCCCTCGGTAATTACAAGAGCAGACAAGCAGGAGAGGGACCTCTACGAGGCCTGAACCTGGGTAAACCTTGCGTCCCTGTGTGCTTGTTTGCCAGCCGATTGATGCCTCTAGCACTCCCTCCTTCTCCAAAACCCAAGTCCATAACAATGGGCATTGACGAGTTAAACCATCGTCAAAAGGTGTTGTGTATTTGTGGAGAGGAGCAACCTCTCTCTCTTATAGGAACGGGTAGACAAGCGAACATGCGTGTCGGGAGATGAAACGAACAGGCAGCGGCCGAAGCCGAACAACCTCCACTAAGTTTAATTCTCCACTGAGTTCATAATTAAAGCCCACTCGCGTAGATTGTTCATCTTCCGTTCATGCGTGACAAAAAGAAAGTCGTCTCGACAAGATTCCTGCAACCCGTGGCGTGCGCGTCGAGGCGGGACAGGCGGCGGAGGAGGAGGAGTGCTCGTATATGTCTCTCTCCTTCTCATCCTTTTACCAATTGGTGGAAGAGCCCCCTTATAATATGGTAAATTTTTCCTTCAACTAGCAATATGGAACTAAACATTTGTCCCACCTCTTGCCATGCATGAATGAGCCATATGGGACTCTAGGATTTTCAGGAATTATTGAAATTAAAATATGGATTGGGCTATTTAGGAAAAAAATTCAAAAATCCCCCACCAGATCCCAGAGGCACATGAAGTTTGTCTTTAGTTCCAAAACATTATTTATATACCGGTACTTCAGTGGAGACTATTAAGGTGAACTTCCACCTAGAATTTTATGCTACACTGGCCTGCAACTTGTACAGTGGACTATGCCTTGACCAACAAGTTTGCTCTGAACCTAGCTTCACACAAAGTCTTGACCAATACTAGGCTACTATGGGACTTCCCTGTTGGTGGAGCTTATGCATCATACTCCATGGTCTTTCATGAGTTTATTAAAAAGCACCCTACTCTCATAGACTACAATGTTTAATAGCCAGACTCATATAGGTGTGTTCTTTAAAAGATGTTCTGCAGGACAACATATCTGCTTAAGATAGGTCACTTAGAACATTAAGATAATAAATCAACCTACCGTGTAGAATATGAAAGTATTGCATCTTCGTGAAATGGTGTTTATTAAAGTAGGGAGACTTCCCTCTCAGTTAACCAACATCTTGTCTCCAAATTCTAATTCACGAGATCTCCGATCACATAGAGTGGTTTACCACTTTGGAAAACTCATATTGTGGGTCTCATACCCATCTACTTAGATGCATTTTCTATCATGTTGTGTGATAGACACTTTGTGAATGGATCTTCCAGGTTCTTAGATGTTTGGATAATCCAACGCAATAACTCCAGAGTATCTCATTTTTCTGATAGATTTGAATCTTCTCTTCACATTTCTTGAGGACTTAATGTTGTCCTTAGAATAGTTCACCTTAACAATGACAGTTTTTGATTATCATAGTTCATTGCGATTGCGGGTATAGGTTTTGATAAGTCCATCAAGAGTTCACGAAGCCACTCTGCTTCAAGAGTGGTCGTGTCTAATGCTGCGAGTTCTACTTCCATGGTTGACCTTGTTAAAATGGTTTTCTTGCAAGACTTTCAAGAAACAGCACCACCACCAAGTGTAAATACATATCCACTTGTACCCTTTATCTCATCAGCATCAGATATCCAGTTTGAATCACTATAACCCTCCAGTACCCTTGGGTACCTGGTATAGTGAATGCCATAGCTTGTAGTGTCTTTTAGATAGAGCATAACTCTCTCAAGAGCTTGCCAATGATCATCTCCAGGATTTGAAAAAATCAAATGAGTTTTCTCATAGCAAAAGCGATGTCAAGCCTTGTAGCGCTAGCTAAATACATAAGCGAGCCAATAATATGGGAGGATGCCAATTGATCTCTAGCAGTACCTCAATTCTTTCAAGGTAATACACTAGGATCATACGGTGTTGGAGAAGACTTATAGTCGCTGTAACCAAAACGAGTCAAGATCTTTTCCACATAGTGAGAGTGAAGCAATGTGATCCCTAAAGGGGTTCCGTGGCAGAAAACAAAAAACTTACTATGCTGGAACACCCTAACGCCCAGGATCTATCTATTAAGTAATGCAGTAATAGAGAAAGACAACAATAACGTACCCTTGAAGACTGTGAGAGTGTTACACTCATGTAGGAGCATGGATTATGTAGTCGTACCCGTCCGACCTCAAGGTCATACACCTCCTCGCACATCACCCTTGGTCTAGGTCCTTGCACGACGGTCAGGTCGCTATTATTGGTAGCTCCCCTCGAGTTATCGTACACATACGGTGCAAGACAACGTGTAACATCCCAATTTCAGTAACCCTGATTAGACTTCCAGAATGCAAAAATCAGGGGGAACAAAAACTTTTTCTTGTGCCTTGGTGCAGTGCTTGCTTGTTGTTGCTTGCTCTTGTGCTTATGATGTGTATCTTAGGATACTCCTTACCTCACCCTCAGTTGACAATTTTTTTTTACCCAAAACTATCTTGGC
This sequence comes from Avena eriantha, assembly GCA_910589775.1. Classification (NCBI taxonomy): domain Eukaryota; kingdom Viridiplantae; phylum Streptophyta; class Magnoliopsida; order Poales; family Poaceae; genus Avena; species Avena eriantha. The sequence continues at coordinate 281,412,447 of OU342740.1, read as the reverse complement.
CTACTTTACATATTCTCAAACGTTCTGGCATTTCAAAACAGGAGCCAAGATGCCTATGCAACCAAAACTATTTTTGGTAGCTTCTATTGACAAAACTATGGAGAGATATATACTCCAATCTCCTTATGTTTTCAAGACAGAGCACTCAACTAATCTTATCTCTAGTTTTCCCAAAAACCTCTTTCCAAAAGCTTTTGACTTCTACTCTTGGTAGAGATACCAAGGACTCTCACCTTATTCAAAACTCAACCCCTTCAAAATGCCCCAACCCTACCTCAAGCTAAGCTTGATGGTAACCTTGAGTAGTTAATTTTCTCATAAGATGAGTTGCCTTGATCTACTGTCTGATGAATTGCTTTGATCTGCTGATTGACTTGTTTGGTCAGGAAGTAGTATGAGCTACTCTAGGAGCTCATCACTAGGATCAATATGTTACCAACTCCTCCATCCCTAAGCAAGAATACAACCTATATGTGATCCCTAGCCAATAGGTGACCACCTAAGACCCTTAACCATATCTATTCTGAAGATTTCCATTCCAGATGTTTCCAAGTCCATGAAGACCAATATTCAGATTGGAACCCTTACATTACATCTACACTTAAATATCATTCACTTGCTAATGCTCTAATACCTTACAACTCCTCCAAGAACATTCCCTCTCATACTCTAGTCAAATTCCTCAAAACTGCCAATTTGACCTAAGTCTGGAAACAGTTTCAGCATCACCTATTTGAATGCCTCCTTTTCTCAAACCATGTGCACTTTTGGGAATGCACCTGAACCATTTTGTGAAACATCCTAAGGACTACCAAGGCCCACATTTTTCCATGGGTATATCCTCCCCCAACCCACTTGTCCCTGATGGTTTTGCAGACAAGAAAATAACTTTTCCTGCAAATCTAGTCATCATGCCTACTTTGGTAGAAGCTCACACCCTCATACAACCTCCTATGGACCAACTCTCTGCATGGTTGTGTTCTACTCAATGATGTATATCAAAACCAGATTCACTTGTACCAAGTGGATCTCTGTGCTTATTAAACCCACATGGTTTAAAAGGCTTCATTACTCTTTTTGCATGGTAGCCTTAATTTCAACAAAGTTTGCCATCATTTCTAGATCACCTCAAATGTAGTTAATTCAAAATCTTTTTTCCATGCTCATCTAGATGACTTGGTATACCTGCCCATCTATCCCTTGCACCAATGTGAGATCTGAGCTCTAAGATGCAAGCATGTTTTGGTGGTATAAAATTAACACCACCCTAGATCGTCATCTCCTTGATTTCCATCCCCTTCAAGTTGGAATTCCTTACCACAAGGTTGAAAATGCTTGCTACACCTTGTCTATCTCATCTACATTGATCCTCAATATTTATCAATAATTTTCCATAATTATTATGGCCCCAAAACTATTTAATTCCTTAAATAGTCATAATCTCCAAAACTCTCTTCATAAAGGAAAGCTTGGTTTTTGCCAAAACTCCCGTCTAACTTTTGGCTCCAATAAGTTCCATATATCATACCCTATGTTTCCATCCCAAAAATAAATATTTTTGAGAAGCTTTATTATTTCTTTTTGCCCATTTTCTTAAATGGCTGAATTGGAATAATAAATGCTTTAAATACTTTTACGCCTTAATAAATCTTGGGAAAATTCCCCTATGTGTGAATTCACATTTGGGACCCTCCCAAACCAAAATCCAACCTTGTCCAATATAAATTTACCAAATGATCTTCCAGAAACCACTTATGTCCTTTTTGAGTAATTGGATTTAAGTGGACTAAAACCCCACATAAAAATCTCAATAAAATCCTAGGAGTCTACCTTGACCTCACCTATCTACCGGTACCATTCTCTCCACTGGTCCAATGTAACCTTCTGGACTTCCTTCATAACCATCAATTGGATCAATATTAGTCCATTAAGCAAACCACTACTCAAATCATTTCCAAATCTCATTCAATCTTGATCAAAGCTCATCCTTAGCCCTAGGACACACCATTGGTCGACCACCACTGTAGATCCACCCCAAAAAATCCCCATTTTGCCCATGTACTAGTAGTAAGAGAGAGAAATGCCACTAAAATCTTACAAGGATCTTGCCCCTTTTAATCACCACAGCTCCCCACTCTTCCCCTACAATATCAAATACCCATCATGCCCTTCCCCACCGAACCCTGGACCAATCCTTGATCTGCCCTCCCTCTCCCCCATGCCCACATTGGTAAAATACCTCATCTAGCACCCCTCCTTGGTATAAAGCCAGCAGGCCACCCTCCCCAGCTCGTCCCTGCCCTCATTTCCCCCCTCACACTTCCCCTCACACTCCCCCAGCTCCACTCTCCCTCCCAAGCTCTGTGCTGCCCGAGAGAAGAAGAGGGAGTAGCTTCGGCCCCCAACCAAGATCGAGCAAGGCTCTCTACCCTCTGCTCCATTCCCTCTGCATGTCAGCCCATGTGTTCCCCTCCTCCTCCTCTACCTAACGGTTCTCTTCTTTTTGTCCAGGACCCACTCCCCCATCGTCGCTGTCGAGCTCCAACGAGGTCGCTCTCGGCCTCCGACGCACAAGCTACCTCCCGGTGTCAGACCACCCCATGCCGCCCCTCGTTCGGCTCGCTGTCGACCACCGCGTCGCCCTACCGCCTCCACGACCTACCTCGAGCCCACTAGTGAGCTCCCGCCTCCCTCTCTGCCTCTGCCTCTGCCTAGGGTTCCATCGCCGGCCGCCCTGTTTCGCGTAGACGACGACCCCAAGCCGTCCGTCGCGACTAGATCCGACGGCCACCGTCGCTCGGTACCGCTTCGGCGCCCCTCGCTCGCTGACAGCGGGCCCCGTTGGGCAGTTTCAATCCGTGCCCTCCCGCGCGTCGCCCCGAGCGTCGTGGGCCGAATCCTCCCCTTCAGCCCAGTAGCTCCCTAGATCCGGCCCATTGCACCCCCTTTTCTTTTTCTTTTAGCAGATCCATTTATTCTAGAAAAGCTCTTGCTAGGTTTTAATCCAAGTAAAATGGTAAACCAAGTCCAAATGCCTATATCTCAATTTCTGTTTGTTCCCTGATGTTTTTTCAAACATGCAGAGGCAACCCCATGTCCAAAATAATTTTCATTAATTGCTGGTAATTAATCTGCTACCAAGTATACCTTGGACTAATTAATTTCCACAGAGAGTTTCCCACTCCCTTTGAGATGAACCAAAGTCCTACTGGAAGGTATTTGATATACCTATCATCTAGCACAGGCCTCATACCAAGGTGAACAGAGGTGTGCCTTTAAGAAAAATAACAAGATTAGTCTTTATCTGCCTTAGATAAATTCCCCATGTTTAACCAAGTGCGGTAATGACCTGATTCCAACTCCCAGTAGCTCCTAGGATCAGTATCTGCCCAACCCTAGCAGCTCAGAATTTATTGAGCTCTGGTTGAATTTTAGTGATTTAAATACTTCTGTAATGGGTATTTTCACTAAATAAATCACTCCAGGAGTTTGACAACTCCAAACTGAGTGAATCCAATTTATTCAGAAAGATATTTTAGGTGCTTACCAACGTCCCTTGGAACCAACTCAATAGCTCCTGTAGAATTAATCTGGTGAAAAAGAGAAAAAACTATATAGAACTACCTTTGGGAATTTCCTGAGGGCATTCTGTTAATTCTTTTGACTTGATTCCAACTCTAAGTGGTTCAGTACATCAAAGCCTACTTAAACATCCAAGGAAATAATTTTTGGAGCTCCAGAACTTTTCTGGTGAATTATTTACTCAAACTAGAGTTTAATCCACTATAACAAGCTTAATTAAATCTTGAAATTTGATTTTCAAGTAAAACCACTTGTGATGGTTTTGTATTGTCAAGAACTATCTGAGGATATCACTTTTTGCACATTGGTAGTCCACTGACCACAGAACCCTAATCCAAGTTCATTGTATCTAGCCTTGACAACCACCTTCCAAGAGAAATACCACAGTGGCAACCTAGTAAATTCACACCAATAAAACCCACTTCTCCAAGAACCTCCCAAGTTCAGTAGATATTCTTATGTTTTTTTGCTGTATGGTTTGATGGTTGTATGTCTTGTATTTTGTCTGCTTGCATGTATACCCGATGACGACGATAGTGTGAGTGTCTGACGACAAGAAGGAAGGGACTTCTTATTATTATATAATTGGGTATTCTTGGTCATCTGAAGAAGTCCAGGGACTTATTGGCTGATCACAGGCAAGCCACCATTCCTGAACTCTGATATATGTCCTACTCTCTTTACCCGTTTTATATCCTCTTTATAAATTGCATTACCTACCTGCATGTTTTGGTTTTACAAATACTGCGATAGTAGCTTGGCTCCTCCAAGTTATGACTTCGTGTCCTTCGAGGCACCACCCCGATGAACCTATCATTTCATTCCCTTTAGACCGAGAGTATGATGGTTAGCATCCTACCTCCTTGGAAACCCCGGTTTTGAGAAAATAAAATGTTTTGGGATTTCCCCCACTACAAATGTTTCCAAACGGCTTTGTAAAACCCTGGGAAGAGGCATCGTTCCCAGTGGAGGTTTTAACAAAAGAAATGGTGATGGGGAGAAATGAGAATGTGATGGGATGTTCTACGCCTTTACTGGAACAATTTTTATCCGCGCAACCACATTACCCCAGGTGCTGGGGCTTAACTCGTAGTTTGTCCGCATTAGCTGAGGCAACTTCTACCATGCTTATAGGGAGAGATCCCTGGAAGTCCGGGCAGGCACCACCAGATCAAGGATCTGCAGCCTGTTGCTTGTTTCGGCAAGCATGAACCTGAACTGGCAGGAAATCAGTGCAACAATTGGGTCTCCCGCGGATGGTATGACTTGGAGTACGGAAGGAAGTGGAGTCACCAGATTTAAGGTATACGCCAAGTTGCGGCTTGGGTATGCGCGTGTACGGAAGGAAGGACTATGGCTAGGAGCCACATACTCTTTGCCGGGGACAACAAACCCAAGAGGAAAAGCATGCCTTTGCTAGGGTGGACAAGCGAAAGGTTAGGTTTGATTATCCGGACCCCCATCTACAATGGTAGTGGGCCGTGGTTGTATCCCGGCGGATGTATTGATTCTTGTGGGTAAATTGTGCAAACTCTGCAGAGTATAACCAATTCGAATAGCCATGTCCACGGTCAAGGACGGTTGTAAAGGTGTTGGCTAGGAGTACCCAAACTGTGCTTGTTTGGGAAGCAAGTGCTTTTGAGGACAAAGGTTCCGGGGGAATCCGAGTTCGAAGGCTTTGTTTGACCCGAGGGGTCTAAGATGTTTAAAAATGGGTTTTAACTACAAAACTGTTTTCAAAATTATTTTTCAACAAAGATATGGAGATGTCTTGGTTTATAAAACAGAAGCATGTTTTCCAAACTCTTTTTCAACAAAGATATGGAGATGCCATAACTCCAACAGTTAGTTTAGGCTTTTCAAAGGTAACCCCAGATAGAGCTATCTCGCCACAGCCAAAATTGCATTTCCTTGTTTCACTTACTTTGGTGGTTTGCGAGTACATTCAATGTACTCACGGCTTTGTCCCTGGCTATTTTACTTGGCCAGACTTTCAGAGTTGTCGACATCGGAAGATTCCGGTGACGTCCAGCGAGCTAGGCCGTCTTCCCAGTCAGTTGCCTGTAGGTTGAGGCATGATTGGGCTCTGCGCTTGGCAATGTTCCGCTGCTAATGATGATGTAGCCATAATGGCATTGATGTAAGTCTTGTAATTCGTTATGTTTTGGATGTTGTAATGGTACCTGTTGGTTATGTTCCACGGCTCACTAATCATGGGAACGTGGATGTATGCATAACATGGATTTCTCGGATAAATAATCCGGTGAGCCCACACAACGACTCTCGGGCTCTGATCCCTGCCGAGATTGCAGAAGTAGATCTCCGGGCCGGAATCCCTGCAGCACAACTGAAGGAGTTATGCCCTATAGGCAAATAATAAAGTGTATTGTTTGATATATCTCCTATATGTTCATAATAAGTTTCATACTATGCAATAACTATATTAATACGGAACGTTAATACATGTGTGGTGATGGCTCTGATTTTTGCCATCTTCCATTGCGTTAAAAACATTGTTTTTGGTCAAGCAGTTACCAAAGAAACTCTCAACTCTTGCCACTAATGACTAATAATTGCAAATATATGCAAATCCCTTCTTTGATTTATGTTGTATAGGAAATCATGACTTTTAAAGCGAAATAAGGAGTCATAATGAAGTATTTTGAGGAAGTACACATGGCCAAGTAATTGGAGAAGCGTTCCAAATGCTGTTAACCAAAAAGATCCAGAATTGCACTTAAATACTTTTACTAAAATTTGTGACATGATGCATATTAAGGATGTAGATCCAAATGTTGTTAAGTTAAGATTGTTTCCTTTATATCTTAGAGGAAATACCAAGGATTGGTTGCTAGCTCTACCAAAGGGCACTATTAAATCTTGGGAGGAATGTACTAATTTGTTTATACCTAAAATTTCCCCCAGCTAACGCTATGCAGCTAAGATCCAACATTACAAGTTTTAGACAAGAAGCCCATGAGCCACTAGCGCTTGCGTGGGAAAGGATGAAAGAAGCCGTAATGAACTATCCTAATCATGGGATGGAAGAGTGACTTATATTACATTTATTTTATAATGGTCTTAACCAAATGTCTAAGTCCATGCTATATACTGCAACAGGAGGAACGATCATGGGAAAGCATGTGAGTGTTGCAAAGAAGTTACTTGATGATATGCAAAATAACCATGCCCAATGGCATGTGGAAAGAACCTCGAAGAGAGTAAGTTCAATTACCAAGGTAAACAATGAGGAGCTTACATCTAAGGTAGATGAGTTGCTTAGCTTAGTAAAGGGTAAGGAAGATACCCAAGTTAATGCTATCACTACCGATGTTAATGATGTTAATTGTATAGCTCGCACTCCTTTTAATCCTACATGGAAAAATAATTATGCTTCTAATGTTCAAAAATATCATGCTAATCCTGCAGGAGCTCCTTATAATAATTATGATAATACTAATGGAGCAAATCATGGCAATCTCCCGTTTGAGCAAACCGTTAGAACATTTATACAAGCTCAAACCAAGCAAAATAATATGCTTATTAAGACTACAGAGAGTCATGAAAGTAGTATAGGAAGATTATCTAACCAGGTCATTGCAATTAGAAATGATGTGCATACTCTACAAGAAAGAACAAAGACCGTGGAGGCTCAGCTGGGTAAGGTAGCCGAGAGCCAAGCTCTCATACTAGCAAAGTTTGCTGGAAAACCCAAGCCAAATCCGGTAGAGGACCTCAAAGTGATGAGGGTGGTAACCAATGAAGAAAAACCTGAAGAGCTGGATTATAGCAACGCGCCAAGACCGGAATATACCATGGAAGATCTATTGAAGATGATCACCGTTAAGAATCCAGGTATAGAAGGTAATGATGCTATGTACCAACAATTTATACAACAAGTAGCATCTAAGGTTCATGATTTAGAGATGGAGTATAAAAGACTAGCTGATAAGCTTCCAGCTAAGCTAGATGATATATTTGAGCCCACTATTAAAATTAAGTTGGGAGTTAATAAGATATCCACACTTTTTGATCTTGGTGCAAGCATCTCAACGATTTCCAAAAGCCAATTCAATAAGTTAAACTTGGGGCCATTTGTTACAACTGAATTGAGACTCCATCTAGCCGATTCAACTTATAAACAAGTTGTTGGGATAAAATAAATTATAGTTGTTGAAACTAAAGGTAGTCCTGCTCTTATTGATCTTGTTATTGTGGACATGCCTGAAGATCCCATAGCACCTATAATTCTAAGTAGGCCATTCCTGAGAACTATTAAAGGTTTGATTAATTTACATGAAGGTAATGTGAGAATATGGCTACCATCTAGAGATCCTTTTGTACTCCACTTCCCTAGGAAAAAGAAGGCCTAAGTGATGACGATGGTGTAATTACTTTAAAATAAAACTACTTTGGAGTGGGTGTTCCACTTCACAAACCTAAGTGATTTCCATCGAGGTCAAGCTAATTGACCTTAACTAGAAGCGCTTCATGGGAGGCAAGCCATGTGAAATAAAATCTCCAAATCAATTTTTCTCTTTCTTCTTCCTCCAAACTTCAAACCACCTCCATTGGATCTTCAAATTTACTCAATCTTTCTTCGATTCTTCGCACTCACTCAATCTAAGGTATGATTCTCCTCCGATCCCCAACTTATTTGTGCAAAAACTTCACTCAATGATTCATCATTGTCAATCTAGACATAGGTCTTGTTCTTCATTCAATCTTGATATTAAATATGCTTAGCATTGTTTTTAGAGGAGTTTCTTTTGTAGTTAGTGTAGAGAATCACCTATGCTATGTTTCTATTGGACCAAAAATTTTATTATCAATCTTTATTTACTTTGTCTTGTTTTTATTTATTAGATGAACACGAGGAGTCGTACACATGAGATGGTTGTGGAATCCTCCGCACCACCCGTTGATACGTTAACCCCCGAGTCACTTGGCATCAAGTTTACCGAGGAGTTCCATCTAACCCGTTTCGGTCGTCTCAAGATTCGAGAGATCAAGTCCACCAAGTGGGTGTATCCATATATCCTGAACCAACTTGACATTCATGCTGATTTCGATTTACTTTGCTACAATGTTGGTTTGTACAATTTTTTCCTTCAGGATGTTGTGACAAATCGCCGCTTGACACTTGAGTTCTTCAGCACTTTGACACACACGGTGGATCCTTATGGTTGTTCCGCGGAACAAAGGCCCGGAGTTAATCGAATTAAATTCCACCTTATGAACTGTGGGTATTCTTTGACACTCAGCCAATGGGCTCAATGCTTTGGGTTTGCCAACAACACCACCGATGTACGCACAACTACCTTTGTTTTAGATCCTTCCTCTTCACAATATTTTAATTTGATGAGAATTCATGGAAACACACCAAAGGGAACCAAATCGATCATCCTGCTATTTGATATTTATTCTATGTGATTGCTAACACATTGCAGGAATGTGGTGAGTTTACTAGAGTTAATGAGGAGGACATGTTGATCCTTGCAAAAGCTGCCCTTATCAATTGTAACTTAACACCAAATTTGGGCACTCTTCTTGTGTTTTACCTTAAGTATCAGGATCTTCAATATCGAGGACCCATATGTGGAGGAGGAGTTGTGACTGTTCTTACACTCAGACTTTGCAACATCCAACCGTTGACTGGAGGTAACCCTCTCGGTCTTTCTACTCTAAGAGCATGTGGTATGATTTCTAAAAATAATGGTAGATATTTCATCAATATACCTGGAGCGGATCACTTAATCCCATCTCCTTTGCCTAACAGTTTTTTCTCTATCGAGGATGGACATTTGCGTTACGGCGCGCAAGTTGAAGCTAATCTACCCCAACAAGAAATACCCGTGGGAGGAGGAGAAGATGAAGAAGTGGAACAAGGAGGACCCGAACAAGATGTGCAAGCACCAAACTACTACACCACCTTTGAAGACATCTATGCACTCGAAGGAAATATTCAAAACATGAACAACCTCTCCATCAACCTTCGATATGCCACTACAAGCCTCACCACCCAGTTCCATGATTGGAGCAGCCAATGGAACATGGGAGATTATCCACCGCCACCATAATGAGTAACAAAAGGGCTTGCAAAAGCCTGAGATTGGGGATGTGTTCCCCTAGAAAATTTATTTGTGTAATAACGAGGTTGTACTCCAGCTCCTTGGGAGCTTTGAAACACTTGTGTTGGCTTGTTCCAACACTTTGCTATTTTTCCTTTGCTTTCATTTTAGTTTATTTTCTTAAACCCTTGCTTGGTCGCAAGTTCTTTTCTATTCTTTAACCCCTATGCTAAAAATACAAAAAGATTTTTCCGTTTATCCTTTTGTGTAAATGTGGATTTATATTTTGCCTCTTTGCTTCAATATCATTTCTAGAGTAATCGTGTTTGAGTTTTGAAGGAACACTTCCCTATAAGGAAGAGGATCATGAAGTTACTTATGAGAGGTATGTCGTATGTCTCCCACTTATGAAGTTTGAATTTTTTATCTTAGTTGGTTGATTTGCTAAGATGACATGTGATAGCTGTGAGATTCGACACATTTTTGATGCCTTTTATTGATGGTTTTCTCCTGTATTTGATTGTTTTCTGGCTTTACCTAACACTAATACTTTGGTAGCAAAGAAAACTTGGTTTTTAATGTGTGTTTCAGGTTCTGAACGTCAACATAAGGTTTTAACTAGAGAAACACAATATTATGGAGAAAACAAGAAAGTCTCACTTTGGAAGCACGCGAGGGGACCTCACAGAAGCTTTAACGAGCAACTATACGGCGGGAATATTTTTCTGGCGGTATAGTTCCTGCCGTATAGTTTCCACCGCCTCTGTCTTGTCAAAAGGGACAACTTCCGTGAAGGGACCGTGGGCAAAAACACAGCACATCAACCGCCATACCATCCAGAAGGGAGAAATAAGAGATCCGGAGAAGAAGGGGAAGACATTCTTCATCTCGATCCACGATCTTTGACCTCCTAGCCAATACACCCCCATAGCCACTACTTGTACTTGAGAGAGAGGGATCTCCACCTTGCAAGACTAGGGTTTGAGATTGTTTCTTCCCATCTTGAATTGTGTTGGATAGTTTACTATTCTTATTGTGGATCTCCACGGTAATACAAAGACGAATTCCCTTTATTTAATTATATTGATGATCCGTTCTTCTCTCATGTGTGAGTAATTCCCTTGGGCGTGGGAGATGTAGGGGATTGGTGAGATGTGATGTGCCTTTATATATTTTCCATTAGTTTGTCATTGATTCTAATTACTATATTATTTGTGCTTGACTATCCGTGGGATGCTGATACGTTGCAAACATATCTATAATTTTTGATGTTACATGCTTGGTTTTTATCTAGTTTCTTATGTTTTGTCCACACTTTGGAGTATTTCTATACACTTTCTTGGACTAAGCTATTAACAAGATGCCACAGTGCCAGTTGCCTATTTTCTTCTGTTTTTGGTTTCAGAGAAGTTAGAAAATGAATATTCTCGGAATTGGACTGGACAAAAGCCAAAGTCGATATTTTACCGGAATACTCACGGAGCCAGAAGACGAGACGGAGAGGGGCCACAGGGTGGCCATACCATGTGGTGGCGCAGGCTAGCCCTGGCCGCGCCACCAGGTGGTGTGGGCCCCCTGGCTGCTCACCGACCTTGCCTCTTCTCCTATAATATGCCTCCCGATGCAAAAACCCTAAATCGACAAGCCTCCTGCCACGAAAAGTTCCACAGCACCGTCGCCACCGAAGGGGAGATTCGGGGGACAGAAAGTCTCTGTTCCGGCACCCTGCTGGGACGGGGAAGTGCCCTCGGAGCCATCTCCATCGATCTCCACCACCATCTCCATCGCCATTGCCGATTCCCATGATGAAGAGGGAGTAGTTCTTCCTCGAGGCTAAGGGTTCTACCGGTAGCTATGTGTTCATCTCTCTCTATGCATGATCATATTTTGATCATGAGCTTTGTAATCAAGTAGATCTACCTTGCTACTCAAGTGCTTTAATAGATCTCTGCTCTCCCCATGTGTGTGAAGTTGACAGTGTGCACACCATGGTGGCACTTAGGCTAGAGATTACAAATATTTGTTATGAGTTATATTTGGAGTTGGATGTCTCTATGAAATTGTGGTGTTTGTTGGAACCATCTAGAGCTCAAGGTGATAGTGTGGGGTTTTCTAGATGGATAAACGAACTTTGAGGTGTGCTGTTATAGCCCTACCATCAATTAGAGTGTCCAAGCGGAGAGTAGTTAAGAGTAGTATCATAAAGAGAAGATATTTATATGAGAGTGTTCACTAGTGAAAGTATGATCCCTAGGACTTGTTTCTAAACATTGAAACACATTTTGCAACTAGATCTGTTACTTGTTTGCTTGCTTCCATCTTTATTTCAGATTACATTTAGTCTTTTCCACACGCCATCAAGCTCTTTTCTGGCACCGTTGTCTTATATCCATACCACTTGTATTTACTATCTCTTCACCGAACTAGTGCACCTATACACCTGACAAGTGTATTGGGTGTGTTGGGGACACAAGAGGCTTCTTGTATCTTGATTGCAGGGTTGCTTGAGAGGGATACCTTTGACCACTTCCTCCCTCAGTTCGATAAACCTTGGGTAATCCACTTAAGGGAAAACTTGCTGCTGTTCAACAAACCTCTGCACTTGGAGGCCCAACAACTGTCTACAAGAATAGAAGTGCGTAGACATCAAGCTGTTTTCTGGCGCTGTTGCCGGGGAGGTAAGGTAAAAGGTACTCACATCCTCCGGTGTGAGTGCTCGAAGTTATTTCCTTTAGATTCTGCAATTTTGTCTTTTTGTTTCTTGTTTTCACTAGTTAGGCTTAATGGAAAACAACAACAAAAATAGAGAGATTTTTAGTATTTTTCCTAAGTTAGAACATGAATTGTCTGAAAAGAAATTAAAAAACCCATGGAACTTTCCTTGCATGCTAATAGCAATGTTATTAGTATGAATCTTTTGATCACCTTTGTTAGTAATGCTATGGAAACATCTAAGCTTGGGGAAGTTAGTTTTTATGAAAATGATCTTTTTAATCCCCCAGCTTTAAAGAAGAAATTTTGCTCTGATGTTACTTTATCTCCCATATGTGATAATTCTAATGATACTTGTGATATTTTAAATCCACATACTGAAAGCATCTCTTTTAAAATACCTATAAAAATGTTGAACGTGTTATGAACAACTATTATTTGGGAGATGGAACTGTCCATCCTGGTGATCATTTACTCTTTATACACGAATTATGCAAGCTGTTCAAGTGTGCATGTATTTCAATGAACCAAGTTAAGAGGAAGTTATTCCCTTTTTCACTTAAGGGCAAAGCAAGGGAGTGTTATGAGCTACTAGATGAGCCTCATCATTTGGAGTGGAAGGAACTTGAATCTCTCTTTTACCCTAAATTTTATCCTCCTCATGAAATTCATAAAGATAGGAATTACATTTATAATTTGCATCCACATGATGTAGAAAGTATTGCCCAAGCATGGGGGAGATTGAAGTCACTAATGCTCAAATGTCCCATTCATGAGCTCCCCAGTAATATTGTTATTAATAACTTCTATGCAAGGCTTTCATGACATTACAAGGACTATCTAGATACTTGTTTAGAGGGATCCTTCACAAGTAAGGAGGTCAAAGCTAAGTGGGATCTTCTTGAAACAATTCAAAGCAATACCGAAGATTTGGATAACAACAAAGGTAAAGAACCAGGTATAAACTATGAGTATGATTGCATTAAGTCTTTCGCTGAAACTGCTGATTTTCAAGAGCTTAGTGCTAAATATGGTCTTGATCCTCAAATTCTTGTTGATTGTTATAGAACCTTTGGTTCTCATATTAATGCTCCTAAAGAAAAATGGGACATGTATCATGAGCCTTATAAAGACACTTGCATGGAAAATTAAATTGTTATTAATGATAGCAATAAACATGCTCAAACCTCTAAAAGTACTACTTCTTATAAGCATGTTAATTTTTGTGGAATACATAGACCTTGTGAGAATAATCAAATTGAAGAAGAATATTGTATCACCCACAGGAATGAAAAAACTAGAACGTGGTACAGGGCTCTAAATGATCTTGGGAAAAAAGTTTGTGCCCTTTATCCTTTTATTTGTGAACTTTGCTCTGAAGTGGGTCATTTCAATTTTCAATGCTCAGGCCATAATAATATCCCTTCTAATCCAATGAGTACTGCAATTTTGTATTGTGATGACATGATCACTCCTAATCAACATGATCAACTTACATTATTTTTGGGGTGTGAAGAGTTATCAAGAAAACCTCTTTGGTAGATATGAGTGCTTTTGATATGAATAGCGTCCTGCATGGTTGTCATCTTTATTGTGTTGATAATTGCCACACAAATACTTACATACAAAATATCCTAAAAGATGAGATCTTACAAAAATATGACATGACTAATATGTGTTTTGGCTTTATTAATGAAAAGGAGGAATCCTCCAAAGTTTCTTCTTTTGTCTCTAACAATGAACCAAGGTATATGGAGAAGCTTCCTTCCAAGCCTCTCCCTCCTAAAGAGAAGAAGAAAAAGAAGAAAAGGAGAAGTAAAAGGAGAGAGGAAACGGTATTTTCCCCTAAGCATGTTGCTCCTATTATAGTTTTTGATGAGTTTGAACTCGATGATGTTCCTATGCCTATTACCTATAGTAGTGATCATGATTAGGAAAAGCACACTACTTTTGATATTGAAAATCTCTTCGGTACCAATTCTGAAAATGATGATTTTAATAATTGATGTACTATTAGTGCTATCCATGTTCCTTCCAATGATGATATGTTTACAAATGAACACACTTTGGAAGATAACTATTCTATTGCTTATGATGATACTATACCTCCAATATATGATGATTGCAATGATGAATATGATATTTTCAGTCCACCTACTATTGAGGAGAAAATTAATTATGATTACAATATGCCTCCTATATTTGATGATTATGGTGATGAGAATAATAATGATAGCTATTTTGTTGAATTTGCTCCCACTACAATTAATAAGAATGACTATGTTTATGTGGGGAGTATTAATTCTCTTATGCATGTGGCACATGATAAGAATGTTTCATGTGATAGTTATATTGTTAATCTTATTCTTGATGCTACTGAAATTTATTATGAGAGAGGGAAACATTGTTTTATGTATCTCAATAATATTAAGTTTCCCCTCTTTATGTTGAAAGTCTTGAAGTTGCAATTGTTTTGCTTTCCTATGCTTGTTGCTTTGTGCTTTCATGACTTGTTTCTTTACAAGATTCCTATGCATTGGAAGTGGGTTAGACTTAAATGTTCTTTGAATTTGCTTCTTGATGCTCTCTTTTACTTCAAGTCATATTTCTTATGTGAGCATCTTCTCAAACTATCATCCCTAACTTAAAGGCGTTAAAGAAAATTACTTATTGGGAGATAACCCAAAAGTTTTAGATGAGTCTTGGAAGTTATTACCTCTGTAATAACCGCTCCTTATCCTTTTTATTTGCTTTTTGTGCCAACAGGAACCTCTAGTGAGAGGGCAGTAATGCTTGGGAAAGTTGCTGTCCCAAAATAGATTATTGTGCTTCACCGTAAAAAATCGTGTAAACTCTCTGTATGTCTTTTTGAGGCGTGAATTGTTTTGCTTTTGCCCAGGTTGTTATCTAACTTTCGTTAGTTCAACACTTTTCGATTTGAGCAACAGAAGGTTTTCGAACAAATTGGTTTTTACCTGCTGGTCTGTTTTTGACAGATTTCTGCCATTATTTGCATTTGCTTCTTGTTGATTCCTTTTTGGGTTCTTTTTGGGGAATTGAGCTTTTTGAGGGAAGTGCTACAGTAGCTTGTGTTTGAGTGGAAGTTTTATTGGTGTTGGAACTGAACCTAAAGATCTATTATCTTGAGTGCACTAATGTTGCTAATAAAGATTGTGTAAAGTTTTGTATGAAGGAAAAAATTTCAGGTGTATGGATGGAACGAGTAATGAGATGAAGGATGGAATAAAGCTCAAGCTTGGGGATGCCACACGTGTCACCCCAAGAAATATCCAAGAAGTACAAGCGTCAAAGCTTGGCGATGCCCAAGGCATCCCCTTCTTCATCAATAAAAATTCCAGGTTTCTTCCAAACAGTTCATTTTTATTGTTTCATGCACAGTTGTGTTGTTCTTGGAGCGTCTTCTTCTTCGTTTTTCATTTTGGTTTTCGTTTGCTTAGTTTGCTGAATAAATTGGTTGGACCCCCTCTTTCATACATTGGTTTTCAAATAGTTTGGTTTGGATTGGAAAAGAGTAGGAAAGTTCATGCTTAAGTGGTAAAGAGAGCTTGTTTTTGACTATGGCCTATGCTTTGTCAAGCTTTATGCTTAGTATTATTTGATGTAGCATGACTTGTTAGAAACAATTGAGATTGCTTAATGTGCCTTGGAAGGATCATGCGTTGTTTTAGCATATTAAAGCATAGTATTGTGGTATTCTCCTTTGATGCTTTATTTGGGTTGACTTGGTGCATGCTCACACCATGTTATGACTATCCCAAGTCACCATAGCCTTTATGATCCTTTATTTTTCAACTTGTAGTATCACTTTATGCTTTGATCAGTGATGGTTTGTCGCTCTGCATGATTATGGCCATTATTGCTCTCTTAGTTTGTCGCTCCCAATCTCTTGCTAGCCTCCACAACCAAGTATGAGTTCCACTCATGCATCCAACTCCTAAAACCAAGTTACTCCAAAGAGTCCACCATACCTACCTATTAGCATTTGCTATTCCAAGTATATTAATGTTTCTATCTACCTTCCAAATGAAACTTGTTATGTGAAAATTAGTGATTAAAGCTCTCACGAACTTGATGACACACTTTACTTTCTTGCATTTAATAAACTTGAACCATTGCGTCCATCTTTGTTGCGTATATGCTTGCGCTTTATAAGTTGAAGTTAGCAGAACCATGTATCATGGGGAACGCTTTCAACATTGCACCTATACTTTGTACCCCGTTGATATCATGTTCTTTTTCTTATTAATCCCAGCGTTGTGAAATAAAAGGGGAACTTGTAAGATCATGGAGTTTGTATGTGTGTTAGATAAACACCTGGGCCGCTAGCCTAATCCATGCCTAATCATGGTGGAAACTTGCAGCATAACCATAATGAGGACTCTATGAAGCATCCTCAATAAAAACCTATGCAAATAGCAAATAAAAAGATCGCTGAGATGCTCATTGTCTGCTTGCCTTGTCATTTTGATTATGGGATAGCTCCTGTATCATGTGCAAGGGGTACCCCGTTGGCGGTTCTCTATGATACATATGTACTTACAATGACAAGAGCTTACTTGTGACTAAAGTTGAGTAGCATGAGGTTCGGTCTTCGTAAGTAAGGGGCATGAGATTTCAGCTTATAACTTGTCAAGCATATCCTCTTAGTTGTGTCACTTTAACCATAATCACCTAAAGATGCTTATGATAGGGACAATGAGAGCTGGAAGCTAATAAGTACCATAATTTTTTGAAGCTCTTTATGAAACTTGATTCCTTACTTCCTTCTATGAAGGCCTTTCTTTTACTTTTATGTTGAGTCTCCACCTTCTATCTTTATGCACCTACTATGAGAGCATAGTGGCCATTATTAGTTCTATGTGCATTGTCCCAAGTCTTGTTGATTGATGCATAACTTGATATTGCTTGTTCTTAAACTATTTGTATCTAGTCACCCTTATAAACTTTGAAGGTGTCCTATGCATTTATGTTTGCTACTCTATGAGGGACAAGCTAAATGCCACTGTGCTATGTTTTCTTTATGTGAAAGAAACGTCTTGCAAGGCATTGTTATTCATAAATCTTTCGTTTGTGCCTTTTCATGTTACAACATAGTTCCTATGTCTTATTGTTAGAACTTTATCTTTCATGCTATGTTGAAGTACTATGATCCCACCTATCAATGTTTTACAAATACTTTGATCAAGTTTATGATGGTGCATGTCACCTCAAAAATTAGTCTTTCTTTTTTATCACTTACCTACTCGAGGACGAGCAGGAGTTAGGCTTGGGGATATTCATACGTTGCAAACGTATCTATAAATTTTGATGTTCCATGCTTGGTTTTTATCTACTTTCCTATGTTTTGTCCACACTTTGGAGTATTTATATACACTTTCTTGGACTAACCTATTAATAAGATATCACAGTGCCAGTTGCCTATTTTCTTCTATTTTTGGTTCCAAAAAAGTCAGAAAATGAATATTCTCGGAATTGGACCGGACAAAAGCCAAAGTCGATATTTTACCGGAAGACTCACGGAGCTAGAAGACGAGACGGAGAGGGGCCACAGGGTGGCCATACCATGTGGTGGCGTGGGCTAGCCCTAGCCGCGCCACCAGGTGGTGTGGGCCCCTTGGCCGCCCACCGACCTTGCCTCTTTGCCTATAAGATGCCTCCCGATGCAAAAACCCTAAATCGACAAGCCTCCAGCCACGAAAAGTTCTGCAGCGCTGACGCCACCGAAGGGGAGATTTGGGGGACAGAAAGTCTCTGTTCCGGCACCCTATCGGGACGGGGAAGTTCCCTCGGAGCCATCTCCATCGATCTCCACCACCATCTCCATCGCCATTGCTGATTCCCATGATGAAGAGGGAGTAGTTCTTCCTCGAGGCTAAGGGTTCTACCCGTAGCTATGTGTTCATCTCTCTCTCTATGCATGGTCATATTGTGATCTTGAACTTTGTAATCAAGTAGATCTACCTTGCTACTCAAGTGCTTTAATATATCTCTGCTCTCCCCATGTGTGTGAAGTTGACAGTGTGCACACCATGGTGGCACTTGGGCTAGAGATTACAAATACTTGTTATGGGTTATATTTGGAGTTGGACATCTCTATGAAATTGTGGTGTTTGTTGGAACCATCTAGAGCTCAAGGTGACAGTGTGGGGTTTTCTACATGGAAAAGCGAACTTTGAGGTGTGCTGTTATAGCCCTACCATCGATTTGAGTGTCCAACCGGAGAGTAGTTAAGAGTTGTATCATAAAGAGAAGATATTTATATGAGAGTGTTCACTAGTGAAAGTATGATCCCTAGGCCTTGTTTCTAAACATTGAAACACATTTTGCAACTAGATCTGTTACTTGTTTGCTTGCTTCCATCTTTATTTCAGATTGCATTTAGTCTTTTCCACACGCCATCAAGCTCTTTTCTGGAACCGTTGTCTTATATCCATACCACTTGTATTTTACTATTTCTTCGCCGAACTAGTGCATCTATAGACCTGACAAGTGTATTGGGTGTGTTGGGGACACAAGAGACTTCTTGTATCTTGATTGTAGGGTTGCTTGAGAGGGATACCTTTGACCACTTCCTCCCTAAGTTCGATAAACCTTGGGTAATCCACTTAAGGGAAAACTTGCTGCTATTCTACAAACCTCTGCACTTGGAGACCCAACAACTGTCTACAAGAATAGAAGTGCGTAGACATCAGATGCCTAATGCTTGTTGTCCAATTAAGGGCCCAAACAATATGATGCTTTCTTCTACATAGATAAGATCTTGTTTACTAGTGGACCGGCGACCCCCTGGTGACACGGGGATATCAATGGAAAGCTAGTAGACTCGAGGATAACGAGGAACCACTGTGCTTATTGCATTAGTCTGATCCAAAGAGCTTAATCAGTAAGCGACTTGAAGGGTCTTAATCATCTAGTTCTGACCATGGTTTTGGTAACAGGCTAGTAGGATTATTGAAGTTGGAATGAAATCTACCAAGAGGAGTTGCGGCTAATTATGGATTGCTCGCCTACATATATATTTATAAGATTATAATTGTTACATTTATCATTCGTCCACCTGGCATAGTCACTATCACCATGAATTGAATCTCCCCGCGCCTTCTTTTGCCATCTGTAGGAGACAACAAACAACCAAGTCATTCTTTACTTTTATGATTTATATTTATGAAGTTTACATTTTAGTTATATTTAAATACATCTCATTTAATCAAAATCCCATTCCTATTTCAGCACTTGCAGTCAATTCACTTGAAGACCTGTGACAACTTCGGATGTGATAGAGACTTCACCCACAAACACTTACCTTTGGGCTCTCTGTGGGATCGATATCTATACTTCAAAACTAGCTACAAACGATCTGTGCTCTTGCAGACATCACCATGCTAATGGAAAGTAATTTAATATGGTTAGAGTAAGGCTTTTTATTGGTATAATGATTAGTTGTTGAAGCTCTTGCTCTAGTTCTTTTAGTTAATCGAGTCTTGCCTTGGAGATAATAATGCCAAACAAGTACAATAATAAAAACTCTGAAATTTACGACTTGTTTGATGAATGATTGTCTTAAGAGTATACCCTTGATGATACTTAACCCCACAGATATTTTGATAGTCTCGACGACACTCATGAAAGGAGTTGTTTGATTGAAATAAGTTTAGTGGTAATTGTGATGCATGCCAAAGCTAACCTTGTGGATCAAACCGTGGTACTAGTTCAAAAAAAAGAAAGAGAAAGAAGTGAGACAACTTTATTCTATGTCTCTAATGCACACCTTTGGGATGCCAACAACTCCGCTATCTTTTGAATGATTTATGGTATAACCCCGGATTTTGGATATGAGTTGATGACATGAGTGGCATCCGTGTCAATTTATGGGCAAAAGTATTAGTACTCTCAAAGATTGTGCAAACACTTGCAAAAGAAACAATCGGCGATCCTTGAAAAACAAAAAAACAAAAAAAGATATCTATGAGGATCCACATAACAAGTCCTTGGCATGGTCTCAATACTACTTTACAAATTTTTCTTGAAAGCCAATGATTGGATTATTTATATGGGTGTAAATAAGACACTTCATTGTTATACTACTTGGGACATGAAACTCTCTTACTCAATTATGCTATTTTAAACATCCTAGTGTTCCTTGGAAAGCTGAGAGTTAATTAGAGGAATTGGATTGATTGCTACACTTCTAGTTACTTATACTTATATTAAACTTTACTTTGATTATCTTGACTTACGGAAGCTTGTATAGTATTCTTGTCATCTCTCTAACTTCGATAAGCTTCGCAAATGAATGAAGTGTGGAGCACATACGACTACCGACTGTAAGTGAACTCTTATTCTTGTTGTTTCAATTTTAAATGCTAAATTCCTTATAGTTCTTTTGGTTCTTCTTGCTCAAGGACGATCAAGGTTTGAGCTCTGGGGAAGTTGATGGCTCCGATTTTTGCCATCTTCCACTGCGTTTAAACGTTATTTTTGGTCAAGCAATTGCCAAAGAAACTATCAACTCTTGCCACTAATGACTAATAATTGCAAAGATATGCAAATCCCTTCTTTGATTTATGTTGTGCAGGAAATCATGGCTTTTAAATCGAAATAAGGAGTCATAATAAAGGATTTTGAGGAAGTACACATGGTCAAGTAATTGGAGAAGCGTTCTAGGGTGTCTTCAAGCTTAACAACCACTAGTACCGGCGCGGTCTGCCCGTACCGCCCGCCCTTACCAGGTGGCGATGCTTCGTCTCGTCAAACCCTACAAATTTCGTGAAGACGCCTATATATTTCGAGGCTCCAGCCGCTGGCCAGAGAGCCGCCATTCTCAGATTGCATCACAACACCACCAAAGGAGATCCACACCATTGTTCATCCGTTATTCATCACTTCCCCCATCCATCCATCCACTAGCCATAGCCATTGCTTTGTACTTTAGATCTCCTTGTGATTTGGCGACCATTGTAACAATATTTGATTTCAATCTAAGTATTTGTATGATTTTTTCTATCTCTGATCTATTTGTTATGAGTGAGTAGTCCTCACGGGCTACGGATTGGAGAGAAACCTCACAGCAATTATGTGCATCTAGATCATGGGAGAATTGTATTTTGTTTGGAATTGTGATTTGTATCTTTTGTTTCTTCGTCTCTTATATCGATCTGTGGACTTGTAGGTACCCAAGATCCCATATATTGATAAAGGCTTGAGGTGAAATACTTGGCTAGCGGCAATCTCATAGGAACCTCAGTGACAGAAAGGGTAGTACGGTCTTCGCTTAGCGCCCCATTCGGGATCAACAACAACATCACCACTTAAAGCTTTGATCTGTGTTTTTCACTTAATAATCGTTTGTAATCCGTAACTTAGGTGTACTCTCGGTTGGATTAAAAGTATATTGCTATGACTGCTGCATCACGGGGGCTCTAGAATATTAGGTTGTGTTGCCCACAAGAGATTATCTCGATACAAACATTATATATGACTACTCTTATTATTATCTTTTATCCCATTTGATGCACAGCTGCAGGTGGATCTTCAACCCTGGCCTATCTCCACACATTGATTCAAACCCGTTACAAAGTAAACTAGATTGGTCCAGTCAACTAAGGTAAAACAAACAAACAAAGTCTTGTGGACGTGTCCTTTTTTATTACCTTTTAGCAGTGCTTTCCGAGGTTCGATTAAACCTAGGTCTTCAAGGGAAGAAGCTATTATACTACATCCGTGAATCTGGATTAAATGTATCATGTGGTATTTAAACAAACCGTGTCTCTAGTTATCTCTAGCGAACTAGTTCATTGGTCATGAGGATGATCTGGGTTTCAAGATCATGGGCATTTTATGCTAATTGACAATGAGGTCATTTCATTAGTTGAATGATGTGATAGACAAACATCGACAGTTGTATCTTAATGAGATCTAGTTACAAAGTTCACCATTGATTATAAACATAGAAAACCTCACGACATGATCCTTTGACTACGAGGTAATGCAAATCACCATTCTGGAGGAAGCTTTGATGGTATCAAGTATCATCTCGTAAAAGGGTGATCAAAAAGGTGCCACTCGGGTTTTCCAAAGGGACACGTATAGGAGTATATATCAAGACCAGGATTTGTCAATCCATGTAACAGATAGATAATGTGGCCATCTCGGTGATGTTGCATTAATGAAGCTTGCAAGCATGTGACTTGGTCAAAGAATGCAACGACATGAGAACGAGTAAACAAGTTCATCGGTAAGGAGACCGAACTAAGGTATGGGGATATCGAAGATCAAGTCTCGTATGAATTAAGTATCAAATGACAAAGGGAATGGGAAACGACTATTTCACGGTTTGAGCGATAAGATTCATGAAACGCACGGGGGTCACATGGCCATCCAGGTCCCTCTATTGATCATTGATGTGAGAGTGGTCTCAATCATGTCCACAGTGATTCCGAACTGAAGGATGTCACTCTTAAGGGTGGGGACGCTTAGGGTAGATGCGGTATCGTAGGAGAAATAGAGAAAGAGAAACCAGAATAGTTCCGGGTAACATCCGATGAGGATCAGAAGGGGTCCGAAAGGTGTTCTGGAGTGAAGGAATATAATAATTTGTGTATTTGAATGTTAATTGGAGAATTCATAAATATATATTTTATTTTATTATTAAAGGCAACCCAATGCTAATGGGCCCCACCTAAAGGGGAGGCCCAAGGGGCAAGGCGCCTAGGGAGAGGGGGCCAGTCGGCCTAGGCTTAGTGGGCCGCCCAAGTGGGTCCCACCTAGGTCCGACGGCTGCCCCTAGGTGGCCGGCGGGTGTGGGCATTAGTACCACACCACCTGGCCCCTAGGTGGTGCGCCCCCTCCTACTATATATAGGGGTCTCCCCTCCCCTTTGGAATCATCCCATTCTCCCATTCTCTCTCTCGTCCATAGAGGACTTCTCCGTAATATTGGAGAGGACCTCTTGGGTTGTGAGTTCTCCACTTTCACATTACCGTCATGTGATCCTCGATCCGGCATCTATTTCTTCCGCTGCTCGACTAGATCGGAGTCCGGGAGATGTTGCCTACACCAGACATGTGACGAACTTCGGAGGCACCACACTTGAGGTGCTGCTCGTCTTTGTCAACGTACGCCTACCTGCATAAGGCGTTCATCGGTCTTCAAGGGTATGAACACCATCTCTCTCTTTCCATTACTTATGTCTACATAGTATAGATCCTGGTATTAGTGTTTCCATAGTTAGATTTTTTTGTTTTCTACTACGGAATCCTGAAACAACAACATACCGCAGTGGTGTTGACTTTGCGTGTACAGTCCTTCTCTAGGACCGTGCCACCGCAAAGGCAACTAAGAGAGGCAGGGGTATTTTCTGTAAGGAAAAGTGCCTTAGAGAATATCTCACTTGGTGTGTTTAATCCCTCCCATGGGCACCCCTTTATATAGGTGGAAGAGGGGTACTTTCCACCTAAGATTAGCCATGTGGGACTAATAATTTAGGCAAAAAGAAAAGGGGAAAAGGGGGCCAGTTGGCTGAGCTTGAGGCGGTGGTCAGGTGGGCCACCTGCCCCCTATCGGCACAACATAGCAACCAGCAGGCGTAACAGCCAACAGTGCAGTCGGGCAACCTAGGTGGACTGGCTCGACCGCCTGGCCCGTTAGCAGCATCAACGGCTGTCAGCGCTAGCCGTCGCCCCGGGTGGGCCACCCTGGAGCGCGCACACAGCCCGCTAGCGCTTAGCGTAGTTGTGGCCTGCGACGATAGCCGGGTGGGCCAGCCACCCGTGCGACCCATTGGCGCGACATCGGCTGGTACCCGCATGTGCGACACCTAGCACCCTCTTGCTTGCTTGGGCCTATCAACATGTCCCAGCAGAGCGCATCTGCTGTTTTATACTGTATTTCTCCTGCGGTTTACTCCTGGGCCAATTTCCTCCAGGGTTTTGGCCTAGTTGTGGAAGTTGCCCATAAATATTAATTTAATATAAATCAATTCACAATTAACATATAGTAAATGCATATTATAAATTTCTATTTATCCAAAACACCTTTCGGTCTTTCTCTTTTTGTTTCTTTCTTTCTCCGAACAACTTCAGATCTCTCCGAAATGATTCAAGTTTCTCTCTCTTATGTGATTCCATCTTACATGAAGATCTCTAAGCGTCTTAGTACCCTTGAGTGTGTTTCCCTGCGATTCGGAAATGGCATACACATGATCGAGATAATGTTCGATCAATGATCAATAGCGGGACCATGATGCCCTTATTGACCCCTATGCACTCCACGAATCACCTTCGTGTCGAACCTTAATGATATATCCAATTCCCTTTGTTACTCGATATTGGATTTGTTCGAGATTTGAACATCGGTATCATGATACCTCATTCAATCGTGTTTCCAACAAGTGATGTTTTACTCGTTCACGTGAAATCCCATCCTGATGACCTAGTCATACGTTGCACATCTTATGGATGTAATTCACCGAGTGGGCCGAGTGTATCTTCCTGTCACACAGGAGAACAAATCCCGACTTGATGCATATGCCTCAACATGCCCCTTTGGAATACCCAACATACACCATTATGGTCACCCATTTACAGACATGACAGTTGATACAGACAAAGCAATCCTTAGGTAACCGTGATTAATATGATCTCATGGTCTAAAGATTAGGACACTCCATTTATAACAATTTCAACTGTGAACTAAGTGACATGATTGTGTTGCAACAATCATCGGTGGGAAATGTCCATCACATCATCTATAATGATATGACTTCATTGTCAGTTGGCTATAGAATCACCATGATCAGGAAACCTTGATCATCAGTTGCCCAATGAACTAGTTGAATAGAGGATACTAGGGACCTGGGTTTGTTCATATACCACACTTGTATCAATGTTTCCACTTGATACAGTTATAGCATGATATAAAACTATTATGAACTAATGAGATATAATAATAAAACTCCTTTGTTATTTGCATCTAGGGCATACCTTCGTTAATCCCACCATCATCATCTCTCAACAGCTTGATGTTCAAGATAACATAGGCTACTCCTAGATCCTTCATCTCAAAATACTAAGATAATAAATCCTTGACCTCCTTAATCACATTAAGGTTGGTCCCAAAAATCAGTATGTCATCAACACATAAACACAGAATGACTCCCTCGCCCTGACCATAGTACACACACTTGTCACCTTTGTTTACAACAAAAACTATAGTGGTTAAGGTTCTCTCAAACTTCTCGTGCTACTTCTTAGGTGCTTGTTTAAGGCCATATAGAGACTACAACAAATTACACACTTTTCCTTCTTGGCCACTTACTACAAAACCATATGGCTGATCCATAGAAATTTCCTCATCCAACTCTCCATTTAGAAAATTTGTCTTAAAATCCATTTGATGAATGAGAAGACCATGTGAGGCAGCCAAAGAAAGTAGTTCACGAATGGTGGCCAATATGGCTACAGGTGAGTAAGTATCAAATAAGTCTTCATCTTATTTTTGGGTATAACCCTTGGCCGCAAGTCTTGCCGTGTACTTTTCAATAGTACTATCAAGCCTAAGTTTATTCTTAAACACCCATTTACATCCTACAGGTTTGCACCCATAAGGACGATCGGTGATCTCCCTTGGTCAATTAGCTAAGGTGGAATCCATCTCACTATGGATGGCTTCCTTCTAGTAGTAAGCATCTGGAAATGCATAGGCTTCCGCAATGGAAGTGGGAGTGTCATCCACAAGGTACACAATGAAATCATTACCAAAAGACTTTGTAGTACTCTGTCTCTTACTCCTCTTTGGAATTTCATTATCATCCTCCTCAGGATTTTCAAGTGTTCCATAAGAATGGTGGGCTCAAAAATATTGTTGCTAATTCCTGATTTGATGAGTTAGGTATTTCCTCATTTGATGAGCTAGGCATATCCTTCATGAGAAAGATATCCTCAAAGAAAGTCACATAATTCAATTCGGTGATTGTACCAACATGCATGTCTGGTGATACGTTGCAAACGTATCTATAATTTTTGATGTTCCATGCTTGTTTTATATCTACTTTCTTCTGTTTTGTCCACACTTTTGAGATATTTTTATACATTTTTGGAACTAACCTATTAACAAGATGCCACAGTGCCAGTTGCCTGTTTTCTACTATTTTTGTTTTCAGAAAAGATGGAAAAGAAATATTCTCAGAATTGGACCGGACAAAAGCCAAAGTCGATATTTTACCGGAAGACTCACGGAGCCAGAAGACGAGACGGAGAGGGGCCAGGGCTGGCCACACCATGTGATGGCGCGATTCCCCCTGGCCACGCCACCAGGTGGTGTGGGCCCCTGGTCCACCCTCTGACATCGCCCCTTCGCCTATAAAAGCCTCCCGGGACGAAAACCCTAAGTACCATATCAGAATTCCACGAAAAGTTTTGCAGCGCCGCCGCCACCAAAGAGGATATTTGGGGGACAGAAGTCTCTGTTCCAGCACCCTGTCGGGACGTGAAGTGCCCCCAGAGCCATCTCCATCGACTCCACTGCCATCTCCATCGCCGTTGCTGACTCCCATGATGAGGAGGGAGTAGTTCTCTCTCGAGGCTAAGGGCTCTACCGGTAGCTATGTCTTCATCTCTCTATATGCGTAATCTTATTGAGATCATGAGCTTTGTAATCTATAGATCTATTCTACTACTCAACTGCTTTAATGAATCTCTGCTTATCCCCATGTGTGTGAAGTTGACAGTGTGCACACCGTGTGGCACTTTGGCTAAGGTTACATAAATACTTATCGTGAGTATAATTTGAGTTGGATGTCTCTATGAGATTGTGGTGTTTGTTGGAACCATCTAGCGCTCAAGGTGATAGTGAGGGGTTATCTAGATGGGGAATACGAACTTTAAGGTGTGCTGTTATAGCCCTACACGGTCCAACCGGAGAGTAGTTCAGGGTAGCATCATGAAGAGAATATATTTATATGAGAGTGTCCACTAGTGAAAGTATGATCCCTAGGTCTTGTTTCTAAGCATTGAAACACCATTTACAATCAGTTCTGTTACATGTTTGCTTGCTGCCACTCTTATTTCAGATTGCAATTACCACTTATAATCATCCATATTACTTGTATTTCACTATCTCTTCGCTGAACTAGTGCACCTATACACCTGACAAGTGCATTGGGTATGTTGGGTACACAAGAGACTTGTATCTTGATTACAGGGTTGCTTGAGAGGGATACCTTTGACCACTTCCTCCCTGAGTTCAATAAACCTTGGGTGATCCACTTAAGGGAAACTTGATGCTGTTCTACAAACCTCTGCACTTGGAGGCCCAACACTATCTACAAGAATAGAAGCGTGCGTACGCATCATCTGGTACTCCAGATTTTACTATCAAGAATATATAGCCGATGCTACAAAAATGATAACCCAGAAAAACACAGTCCATGGTTTTTGGTCCAAGCTTTCTCTTCTTGGGAATTGGCACATGAACATTTGCCAAACAACCCTAAGTTCGTAGGTAAGAGATATTTAAACTTTTATTTTCCCATTATTCAAATGGAGTAATTTCTTTGTTCTTTGTGGGAACTCAGTTTAGGACATGACACATAGTCAGTAATGCCCCCACCATTCCTTGGAGAGACCCTATGTGTCTAACATGGCGTTAACCAAATTTGTTAGAGTATAGTTCTTTCTTTCGTCTACCCCATTTGACTGGGGTGAGTAGGGAGATGTCCTCTCATGAATTATTCCATGGTCCACACAAAAGGAATCAAACTCGTTGAAAAATACTCTCCACCACAATTATACCTAAGCCTCTTAATCTTTTGATCAATTTTGTTTTCTACTTTAGCGTTATAGATTTTGAACAAACTCAAAGCCTCATCTTTTGATTTCAGAAGATACACATGATAGTATCTCGTAGAGTCATCGATCAATGGCATGAAATATTTATTTCCACCTTTTGCCAACACACCATTCATCTCACAAAGAATAGATTGTATGAAATCTAGTGGTGTCAAATTTCTCACCTCTATAGTCGTATGTGACTTGCGAGGTTGTTTTGCTTGCATACAAGCTTGGCACTTAGATCCCTTGACAGTAGAGAAGTTTGGGATTAAGTTCATTTTAGCTAATCGCATCATGCAGCCAAATTTAACATGACAAAGACACGAGCCAAATATTTGATACAAGATCTGAAGAAACATGGTTAACAACTTTATTACAAATATCTGACAGTGACATGCGGTACAAAACCTCCGCACTCATAGCCTTTACCAAAAAAAATTCCAAACTTAGACGGTACAAACTTATTGGACTCGAAAACAATCTTGTAGCCATCACGACACATAAGAGATCCACTAACAACATTCTTATTGATTGCGGGAACATGATGCATGTTCTTCAGGTGCATGGTCTTTCCTGAAGTGAACTTTAGATCGACCATACCAACACCATGAACATAAGCATGCGAGCCATTCCTCATCAACACGGATTGAGTCCCTCTCACCTGATATGAGGAAAACATGGAAAGATCAGAACAAACGTGTATATTAGCGCCCGTGTCAATCCACCAATTAGGAGAATAACATAGTGAAAGATTAGTAGGTAATATACCATACCCAACATCCTTCATCTCAATGTCTCCCATGAAAACATTAGCGGTCTTGTTGCCCATCCCGTGCTCGCGCTTGTCAAAGAGGTTGGGGCAAGAAGGAGCCCAATAATCAGGATCACCGCACACATGACAAGCACCTTTCTTCTTATCAGTCTTCTTCTTGAAACTGGTAGACCGTGAGACCTTGTTCTTCCCATCAAACTTTCCTTTGCCATCAAACTTGCCCTTGTTCTTGAACTTGTGAGGCTGGAAGTTCTTTTTCTGTACCAGGTTGCCACTTGAACCTCCCTTAGCACCTCGAGCGCGTGTGTCTTTTTCTCTCACCTTCTCTTCCACATCAAGGAGTTCCAATCAGATCCGATACGAAAAACTCTTGTCTCTTGTGTTTCAAGGAAGTAGCAAAGTTCTTTCACGAAGGAGGAAGCTTGGCAATAATGCCCCTGACAACGAACTTGTTCAGTAACGCACAAGCGAAGTGCTCAAGATCCTTGGCTAGTGACTGTATCTCATGAGCCTGCTCAACAACAGAGCGGTCATCATCTTGTAGTCATAGAATTTCTCCATGACATACATTTCACTAGTAGCGTCTGAGACCCCAAACTTGGCCCCTCGAATGCAGCCCACATGTCCTTGCAATTATCAAATGACATATATGGTTCAACAATGTTCTCCCAGAGAATAAACAATAGAGAAGCCTTGAACATGGTATCAGCTTTCTGGAGAACTTGCTCCTGAGAAGGAGTAAGCTCTCCTTCAAGTTTGCCAAGAGTGTCGTTATAGCAATTCATGTTCTGAAACCAGAGGACTTCTCTCACGCACCATCTCTTATAGTGCGTAACCTCAAAGACAGATGGCTTCACAAATGCAACGAAACCAGTTGGATAAAATTGCCTATAATAAGGTTTTTGGATTATTGAGTAAAATAGCAATTTAAAAAGCAAATTAACCATAATAAATGGTAGATAAAGCATGAAAAGAATAATAGAAATTAAAGTAATCATGTGATTTAGCGGATAAGAACAAAACGAACATCTAAGGGGATTGCAAGACACAAAAGTTGGGATAAGATCTGAACAAGGTCTAGTCCTAAAGCAAGCTAATGTAAACAACATATTATCTGACCAAGATAAACAAGATAGAGGAAGATGGTGTACATCACACCAGAAGAACCGCCCATGCCGCCGTTGCCGCTAGCAACATCTCCAGCCATGTTGTCGAGGAAGAGATTGTTGATGTCGGGGAAGAAGTCACTATTGGGGAATACATCAATGTTGTCCCTATCTATGAAGGAGTCTGTGATGAAGCCAATAGTCGCGCTCCCCAAAAACCTTATTGCCCTTCTCTCGTACAGGACTTGAAGCTGCGGGATCTCGGAGGCCTACTGTCCCGGCTCGCGGTGCACGCCGCAAGAAGGGATGGGGAAGATCCTATAGGTAGCACAATGCTCTGGAACTGGAGGTGCAAAGGTGTTGTGTATGTGAGGAGAGGAGCGACCTCTCTCTCTTATAGGCACAGGTAGGCAGGCGAACAAGCACATCGGGAGATGGTGCAAAGGTGTTGTGTATCTGAGGAGAGGAGCAACCACTCTCTCTTATAGGCACGGGTAGGTAGGAAAACATGCGCGTCGGGAGATGAAACAAACAACTAGTAGCTTAAGCCGAGCAGCCTCCACTAAGTTCGAATTAATTCTTCACTAAGGTCATAATTAAAACCCACTCACGTAGACTATTCATATTCTGTTCATGCATGACAAAAAGAAAGTCTGCTCGGAGAGATTCCCAAAACCCGCGGCACGCGTGTCGTGACGAGGCGAGGCGTGGTGTGGCGAGGCGGGCGATGGAGGAGGAGGAGCGCACATATATGTTTCTCTCCTTCTCATGCATTTACCAAGTGGTAGAAGAGCCACCTTATAAGGTGGTAAAACTTTTCTTCAACTAGTAATGTGGGACTAAACATTTGTCCCACTTCTTGCCATGCATGAATGGGCCACATCTGCCTCTAGGATTTTTAGGAATTATTGAAATAGAAATATGGGCTGGGCTATTTAGGCAAAAATTCCAACACATATTACCCATTTCTACAAACTTTGGGAAATGGTAGATGGTGTCCACCTTGACAACAATGTTGCTGATATGATACAATGCAAGCTCTCCAACAGCGGGTGCTATTAGGCTAGCTTGGCATATAAGATGCAATTCTTGGGAAACACTTCCTCCCTCATGCGTTCCCTCCTTTGGAAACCTTGGACTCCTCCAAAATGTAAAATCTTTGCTTGGTCGATCCTTCAAAATAGAGTTTGTACAACATATAGGCTAGAAAAGTGGCGTTGACAAAATTGTGGACTTTGAAAATTATGCAACCAAGCTCAAAACTTGTCCGTTCACCTCCTTCTCCAATGCTGCTTCACTACTAGAGTTTGGTGCAACTTGAAGAATTGGATTGGGCTACAAGATGTCAACCCAAGAGATTGCAATGCCATGCATAATGTCGAAGATTGGTGGATAGAAGTCATTCATAAGATAGGACCTTCAAGAAAGTCTTTGGCTTCCCTTGTTATGTTGGTATCATGGGAAATTTGGAATGAAAGAAATTCTCAAGTATTCAGGATAGATTATCATCCTTAGTCATGCTTGTGGAGAAGATAAAAGAGGAGGCACGCCTATCCGGCTTAGCCGGTGCATAGGTGTTGAGTAATGTAATGCCGAGATAGTAGGCGTTTTGTTTGTTTTGTCCTTTTGGCCGAGTTTGGTTTGAATGACCTCCTAAAACTTCTTTCTCTATTACTCCCTTTGATCCAAATTAATGGACTCGGATTTTTCTAGATTTGGATGTACCTAGACATGTTTTAAAGTTAGATACATCTAAATCTAGACAAATATGAGTGTATCAATTTGAATCAATGGAAGTAATGAAAATGGAAAATCTTTTGTCTCGTTTCA
The DNA here is from genome assembly GCA_910589775.1 of Avena eriantha. Taxonomy (NCBI): domain Eukaryota; kingdom Viridiplantae; phylum Streptophyta; class Magnoliopsida; order Poales; family Poaceae; genus Avena; species Avena eriantha. The sequence continues at coordinate 281,380,526 of OU342740.1, read as the reverse complement.
AAAAATATATCTTAGCACAACAGATAAGCATAACATAACATTGTGTTAATCGAGCATGCTTACCGTTCTCTATTGCAGATACAAAAGTGTACTTTCTCCTGGATGATGGATCAATCTTCATGACATGCCGTTATTTTAGGAGTAAGAAGGAAGTGATAGGTAGGTAGGAGGCGTTGTTGGGCCATGTCTCTCCTCGTGGAGGTGTGTTGGCAGCCCAACTATAGCCCGTGAAGTCCAACACGTTTCAACCGTTGATCGAGGTTCACATCCAATGGCCGAGGTGCTCCTTGAGAGATGAGTAGAAAAGAAAACCCTAGCCACCCTTGGTGGATGATGAAGAGATCAAGTGAGATAAGCAAGCCATTGAGGCTGATGTGAAAGGTTAAGAGAACACAAGAACACTACAACCAAGTGAGAAGAGAGGAACAAGAAGGAGAGGTGATTTATGAGTTCTCACCAGTCTATCTTCAAACCGGTGGTTGGAAGCTCAAACGTAATTGGATTGACTCCAAACTTGGTGAGCTTGGTCCTTACTTTGGATACATCAATCTGGTTAGCTATTTGGAGATTTGGGTCAGTGTAGCATCATATTTGGAAGAAGTTTAGTTAGTTCGGACTACTGCGGTTTTAACACACATCAGTTTTGGCAGACGGACATATTGGGCAAGAAAATGGTGTCCGGTTGAGCTGAAATTTGGTGTGTATGTTGAGAAGTTGTATGTATGTTTGTCTACCAAGTTTGGTGATGGTTGGATCTATGATTTAAGAGAATTTTGCTGATTATCGAAGACGAAAGAAACTGTGATATCTTTTCTTTGGCAAAAATCATATATTAATTCGCAAAGATATCATTTACACCCGGCCTCTGCAAAAACGCATTGTCATAGTAGCCTTACAGATGCACACAACCCAAAAAATAAGAAGAGTTACAATAAAAGAAAGTCCCATTACAACGATCTATTCCTTGTAGCAGTAGTAGTTACACCACCAAGACAACACCAAAAATCTAACTCATCCAAAAGCGACGCCTCCAAGAAGGGAATAGTGCATAAGGGTCGTCGCCGCCCAATTATAGATCTTAGATTTTCACCCTGGAGGAAGTCCTTGATCACAAAATAATTCCTTCAACAAGGTCATTTCTAGACACAACCAATTAAGGCCAAACATTGGATTTTCACCCTGAAGGTAAGACTTTGAACTTCTCCTGTGTTGTCGCCCCCACTTACTGCCACTGTTCCAAGTCACGAATCACCAAGATAATTTCTCATCGCCACAAAGACTCAAATCACCATTGCTAGTTGAAAGATCATAGATGCCGCCTAGAGGGGGTGAATAGGCGGTTAAAAACTTTTAAAAGATGGGCCTAACAAAGGAGGAATAAAACTAGCGTTTTCTTTTGTCAAGCACAAAGCCTATAAATTCTATGGTTCACCTATGTGCACCAACAACTTAGGCTAAGAAAGACAAGCAACAAAGTGATAGCAAGATAGATTACTTCAAGCGCGAAGGCTATCACAATGTAAAGTACATAAGTAAAGAGCTGGGGTATAGAGATAACCGAGGCATGTGGGGACGATGATATTTTACCGAGTTCCTCCCAACAAGGAAGTACGTCTCGTTGGAGGGGTGGGCGGTACTAAGACCACCAACGCCACAAGAGGCCTCACCCTATTCTCCCGAGCACCCACCACACGGCAAGCACCCAATCCACTATGGGACACTTGAGGGCGGTCACCAAACTCGTACAAGATTGGGGCAATCTCCACAACTTAATTGGACGCTCCCAATAATCACCACCAAGGCCACAATCTAGAGAGATCTTGATGGCTATGATAATACGGCATTTTTTAGCAATATAAATTGTGTCATTTGCCTATCATATCATGCTCCATCTAATTATTTCTATGCCTGATATGCATGATTACTTGTTTTTTATTAAATTTAATGTGAGCTTGGCACATTTAGTAGTTTAGGTAGAATTTTATCTCTCTTCCTTGTCTTTGACATGTGTGTAGGTATTTATGATTATTATGGATAAAACAAAGACAAAAGGAACAAAGAGAGCATAGTATGGAGGGGCTACAGGGACCAGACTTAGCCATTTGAGGTGTTGGAAAAGTGAAATTTTCGAACTTCTCAAAATCAAGATCCAAGACCACAAGGTTGTAGCCCTCGACGAGACAAATTCAACGAGTCCAAGAACACCCAAAACGGAGTTCGTATGAAGAAATGGAGACAAAAAAACTAAAGAGTACCGAAGGTTTAACGACCAACTATAGGCAGGAGCAAAAATTCTGGCCCTATAGCTCCCATTGTATAGTTGCCAAAAAGGCTGCAGATGGCGGAATTTCGCCCTCTGGAAGCTCTAGAACCTTTCCTAAGTCATATGACGGTATTGGGGGAACCCTAGGGAACCCCCAAGGCCTATATAAAGGAGGGAGGAGTCAAAGAAGAGAGGAGGAAGCCACCATACACCATATACAAGATCTAGATCCCATCTACCGCCTCCACGGCGGCGCCCTGCCGCCGTGCCACCTCTATAGCCTCTACAGCTCCACCAAGATCCAGATCTCCATCAACACCATCAAGCCATCCAAGCAAGAAGAGGAGGAGAAGGAGGACACCGCCATCACCATGCCGACGCCACCATCACCGCACCGTCATCACCATCTCCATCACTGCCACTCCTTCATCCTTCCCCATCATGATATCCATGATGAGTTGTAACATGGCTTGAACCCCCTTTTATTAATGTTATGATGATTTGAGTAATTGAAGTGTGGTGTGTTCTTGTTAATTAATATGTTTGCGCCTTGTCTTTACATTGTTCTATTCATGATATTATTCTAGTGATTGGAGATGTCCAATCCATTGTTGAGGAATTTACTAGGGATTTACGGAGTGTCACAAAACTTATCATTAGTCTCTGCTCTTCCATGGGTAGAACTAATAGGCTATTTGCTATAAGTGATTTGCGGAGGCAATATCATCTTAGGATACACCGCCCAGAGTTCCCTCAAGTTCACTCATGGTATAGGTAGGTATAGTGTTGCGAATTGCTTGACCCCAAAGTGACAGACGGAATAGCTTGTGACTAGCACACTTGCTTAGGAGTACGGTTGTCCATAGAACTTAATTCCTTTTCTCTGGTTTACCTTGATTGGTATTGTTACCTTAATACACTATTCTCTTATGAGATGACCCATGTCCGAAGAGGATGTGGACAATTGAGTTGTCTAGTTGCCACTTACGAACGGTGTGAGACAACAGTATATGAGGGACCGCCACAATTATAGTTAACACCTATTCCATAAGCACTTATCATACACATAGGTATACACAACATTACTTGAGAAATCATAGCATTAATATTTTATCTCATTGCATTCACCTCTTTTCAGTTTTACTTTTGTTCTATTTTTCTTCCAGTCCTAGTAGTAGTTATTACAAAACATCTTAAATTCATTTATCCTAGCAAGTTATAGAATAGGCTATTTCCAAACCACGGTTTGGGTGCGAACGTGGTCACATTGACAACGTGGCTGCGGGCTTGTGTTCTCTGAGCTCCCATCGGGACAAAGTCTTTAAATATTTGCTGCTACAAGTACAACCCTGTTATTGGTGCAGGAACTCAGTCATCAAAGCTTCACAACTTAATTGAAGGCCCCAAGGATTCACCACAAAGGCCACACAACTGTCTATGTTTCCAAGAACCTGAGAGAGACAATCTTCTTGATTTGACCAACCAAATCCTCCGAGGAGAACTCAAACCAATGCACCTAATGCAAATAGCAAGAACACCACAAAGATGCTCCAATCCTTCACTCTCAAGTTCCAACAAAGCTACTAAATCTATTGGGGGAACAAGAAAAGGAAGAACACAAGGAGAACACCAAATACTCCAAGATTTAGATCGCAAATATACACTCACAAAGAGGTGATATGGTTTGGTAAAATTGTAGATCTAGATCTCCTCAATCTTCCTCTCAAATATGTGCAAGAATCATTGGAGGGGAAGGAAGAAATCAAGCTCAAAGAGGGGTCAAAGCAATGTGGAATAGCTTAAAGAAAAGAGGAAGAAGAAGCACTCAAAAAGAGAGAGAGTGTGTGATTATATAGGGCCCACGATTTTCTACCTGTTGGGGGCTAAAAAATCGACCTGGGCCGATAGTACCACAGTGGGTTGGTAGTACCGACCCGTGAGCGAACAGCGCCAGGAAGCCAACGCGCAGCAGCGGTTAGCGACCAAGAGAGCGAGCAAAGAGAGGGGAAAGGGGATCAGGGGAAGCAGCGTGCGAGCGAGCGAGCGGGGGCAAGCACGAGAGCACGCCCGCGAGCCGCGACCGGGAGCGAGCGGCGGTAGCAGTGAGCGGGCTAGCTGGGCTAGCCAGGTAGGACCGCCAACCGGTACTACCGCATTGGGACGGTACAACCAGCCAGGAACCTAATCCACAGCAGGGCCACACAGAGAGCGATGCGAGCGTTCAGTAATGCCCAGTATCCCACCCGGTAGTACCGCTCGGCCCACAGAAATCAAATTTTTCTTTTTCCTTTTAAAAATAAATATAGGGCAAACTTCAAAATGCAATAACTTGAGTTTGGTAACTCCGATTGACCCGAAACCAATTTTGTTGGAAAGAGGACAACAAGAGCTACCCAACAAAAATATTTTATACCACCAAGTGAGAATGTATTAAGTATTATAATGTGAGATACCTACCTTGGTGAGGATCCGGAGAACCTCCAAGATCAAAATCACAATAAGATATGAAAGGGAGATCCGTTTTTGAAGAACTAGAGCTTGTAATGAACACAAGTTCTAGAACCAAACATGGATAAGATCCACCAAACAACCAAGAAAGATGATGCTAAGAATGCAATAGTTTGACTCTCTCTGAAATATATGATCAAGCTACTCACTCGAGAGCCCCTCTTGATAGTACGATTATCTATCCTAAACTCGGTCTCCCAACTACCAACATGAGACTGTGAAAGGGAAAACCTATCATGAATATACCTTTGCCTTGAGCAATCCACTTGAGCTCGATGTTGACGATCTTGTCCTTCTCAAGATGGACACCTTTCTTGATTGCTCTTGACTGAGCTTGCTTGATGAAGACTTGCAACTTTCTCCCCCATACACTATGGGGAAACCTCTACCTTGACCCTGTCTTCATCGAACCATGATCACTGAGGGTGGCAAGCATCAAACATGAGATCTTCTAGCGATGGCGCATTTTGAGCTTGCACCCCATTGTTCTTCTTCATTTCATCTACCTTGAAGCCAACACATGCTTCAAGTGATGCCAATGGACAATTCCTACAAGTGCAACTTAATACAAACATTAGTCCATAAATATTGTCATTAAATACCAAAACCACACATGGGGGCCCACATGCTCTTTCACTAGTCCTCAAATCTCGGCTTTCATGACATTCTACGCTAGCTGACTTCACCATGGAACAAGAAAGCGTGCCCCATGATGGTAACAGCAAGAAGATCTTCACAACTCTCCCTCTGAAACAAAATGGCCAGAGAAAAACTTAGGTGCGCACGACCGAATCCCATCCGATCCAGCAATCTCCAGGCATAAATCGCCTAGTGGAGTTCGCCAATGGAGCCTTCCGGAGCACGTCACGCCAGCTAGATCGATGGGGTCAGGCATGCAACAGATCATCATCTTGGCGCGAGCTGGAACCATAGGATGACCACTTTTATTCAAGCTAAGCTAATAGCCCCCATGCCACTCACCGACACCCTGTTGAACCAGCCGCTCCGAACCTCACTGGCGAGGCCAGCATCAAGGAAGAAGATGGCAGAACAGGGGTGATCTTCCTTTTGAAGTGGTTTTTTTTGTTTGTTCCGGTTGGCAACGTGCTGAGTGTATTGTACATCTCTAAATGTTTTAGAGAAAAATCTATATCCAAATTGCTCATAGTGAACCTTGCATGAACCGGTTGATGCGCAATCGTGTTTTTTTCCACCTCACCTTGAAAAGGTTTTTTTCGCGTAAATTCTTGTGTCGCTTGTACATTTGTTTATTTTTACTGTATATGTGTTGATTGAAACTATCCTTAGGTTCATTGTAAATTGTGGGGCGGTGTATCTCCCCCAACGGGCGTAACCAAGATGCATCCAGTCCGAAGCAACTAAACCAACTAGAGTGTTATATGTTAATCCAAATTTTACAAAGTAAAGACCAACTTTTGACGGAGCGGAGCGAGGCCCGTCGTCGGAGGCTTGGCCGATGCGGAGGCTTGGATCATCGAAGACATAGGTTTTCACCGTTATATAAACCTCTTGTAAGCCGCCGGCTGGGATAAGTTGCATCTGTGAAATCCCCAGCGTTGTGTAAACACTTCCCGTTATAGTGAAGATTTGCTGGCTGGCGCTCGTGGTTTTTCCCTCTCTTTGTTGGAGAGGGTTTTCCACGTTAAATCTGTGTCCCCTTGCTGTATTTTCGTTCTTCGTTATTTAATTGTGGCAAAGCTAACATGGAGGAGCTGTCTACAAGATGACCACTGACAAGACAATACAGGATCGACCAAAGTTGGTTGGTCGCTGCTACCAGCCAGTGAGGAGCTGCAGCTAGAGCTGGAGTAAAGTGAATTTAATGGTGGAATCTTTGTCTGACGATATGTGAATTAAGAGCCCATACGATCCATCCGTCTATCTGCTGCTATGCGTGTGTTGTTGTTAAATGCAGAGCAGACCTCCGATCTGATGCAAGGTGGTGGTGGTCCACTTGGCCTGTATGTAGTCCTGGCGGTGTACATTTTCCCCATAAATACTGAATACACCATGTGAACAACAGTACTCATACCATCTTAGGAACTACAACGCAGGTATCACCTATGTATAAGGGGAAGTTTTTCTATAAGACGAGATCCACATAGCTTGGCTACAATATATACGATCGATTTTGTGCCTGCATTTCTGTTGAAGTATAAAACATGCAAGATATATTATTGAGACTTTTCTATTATTAGTGTGAGTTGCTTTATTTATAAAGCAGGACTAAAGCCTATCGAGAATATTATTAGTGTCATAATTGACATATGTATAGTGTCAACGTACTAAGCTTTTTAAGATAATGATTCACAAGATACATCCTGTCATTTAATCATGGATGGATTCCCATCTCTCCTTAGTTCACTAGTTACTTCCCATTTGTAAGTCGACCCACCAAATTCGGGAAAGGTTTATCAGGAATAGCTGGAGATCACGTGGAAAAAACTGCTACCAGAGATGTAATCTTTCTTGTGTCATGTGTACATATTTGGCATAAAACAACATATAAACATGTCAGCTTTCATTAGATTATATCAACTTTAAAGATAATTTATCAAAATATAAATTTATTTCTTAATGATTATACCATCAATTTGTTGGGACACTGCAGTGGTGGCAACGAGTGAATATCAGAAGATATATGGGAGAGGAACACACATCTGAAAGGGGGTTGGCCACGGAGGCCCATGGGACCAAGTGCACCTACAACCTCAACATCTAATCCTTGCACACAAGCCAGGAGAACACAAGATCTTTGGGTGGATTTCTGGATACATACGGGATAGAGAAGCCCTGTTTCTCCCAGGAAGGGTTAAATCTATCTTCGCAGTCGATTCCGCCAGGTTCATTGCAAATGACATCACCAAAACATCGACAATGTGGAGAGCATCAGCACCACCATCATATTCATCCACAACACAAAATCTCAATTTCCATCTTCAGCATCCTCCTTAAAATGCAATCTTCGTAGGCCGAAGCCCATAATTTTATTCCCGGTGTTGTGTTGTCTCTTCGTTGTATTATGATCATAAATGGTATAAAATTATAGCAACTAATTAACCCTAAATCATAGGGAGTATATATAGAATTAGGCCCTAGGAGGATATAGAGCTTTGGCTCCAACAACTAACCCTATATCATAAATTTCTTCTTATTTTAGAACAATAATAAGTATTAAATTCATTAACAAGAAAATTGCGTGATTTCCTTCAAAACAACTTGATATCATAAGGTGCAATCTTTAGCTGGTCTGTGAGTCAAATCTTGAGGACTGGGCTATCTCTTAACATTATTTAATTTATTTTTTTATTTTATCTGCAACCATCTGATAGAATATGTGTTGTATTTGTATGTATACGTGCACATACAAATACAACACATATTATATCAACAAATAGTACTAAACCGCTTTCATTCAGCACTTGTGGTCTTCGCTGTGTTATTTTACAAGCCATTTCCTTCTTGCTCCTGGTGAGTTTGACAGAATTACCGATTTAAAAGACTACAAATCATCAGAGAGTAATTGCACGGGTCTAATGGTTGCAAAATTCACCACTTGTTTTTTTTCAGGGAATCCACCACATATTTTCCTACACAAAATCAGGAACATACTGTCTTTGTCGCAGCCTTAAACTGGACCTGACCTGAGTAATTCGTAGCATGAATGCTCATACCAGATAACAAAAGTTGATGAGCTTTACTCCATTTCAAATTACATGGATGTAATTAATTGGATACAGCATTGAGACATCATTGTGTGTCTGTGTAAATTAAGGCATGTGCTTGCATTTACACTTATGGAATCTGGAAGCTGCAGTGATGATCAGTACGGTAGAATTAATAAACGTGAGGATATTTGTATGCTACACATGGCCAACGATGGCCCCTCTGTAAATGGATCAGATATGTGAAGCATTGGCGCCGTCCTGATGATATACACATACAAAACCTGCATGCCAAGTAAACTACATAAAATTACTCGAACTGCAATATTGTGAGAACTACCTTTGGTTGTTCAGAATAGTTGTGTACTCTGAATTTCTCAGTTTTGGCTGTCTACTCGCTTTCTTTGAAATGCTCTAATGATTAGTAGTGCTAGTATACTCCTATTAAGCAATCTAACATAGGTTGCTATTGGTACATAAAATTAGGCATCAGCAACTAGGAACTGCATGTGGGATGTATCAGGTTTATAGCAACTGCTGCATGTATACATCTACACTCCCTATGTTCCTAGTAGAAGATGTTTTTGTAGTTCAGCTGAAACTCCAAAGCGTCTTATATTTGGGAACAGAGAGAGTACAACCGATCAGTACAGTCAAAAACATGGCAAGTTTCCGCTTACTTTCGAACTTCGGTGCATGTAATAACTGTTGTGGCCGTTTCTTTAAATCGACTGGTCGTTCGAAAGGAAAACATGTGGAGAGAAACCGCTCACAAAGCAGAACTGACATTACCATTCTGTATGTGTATAATGTATCATCTAGATGTCTTACCAAATCTAAAACATACTTAACAAAAATTTAAAATTCTACCCCTTCGTCTAGAAATAAGGGACTGACTTTCATTTGTCTAGATTCGCATGTATCTATACATTAAAACACGTCTAGATACATCTGAATATCGACAAATCTAAGTCAGTTATTTCTAAATGGAGGGAGTACATTTTCCCTACGATCTTCGTGAAGCCGTGACCTTGTGTGCATATATGAGAATAGATCATTGACACTGATATTTAAGCTGCTACATGTGCTAGCTCGTTCGTCCCCAAATCCCGGGACGAAGAACAACTTCAAGAAAAGCACGCAGCCCCTTTCACTGTTTGTAACTGAATCAATTCAACCCTGACACCCTTCACTATTTCCCCTCGGCTGGAAATCTGATAGAAGCTCATCGGATGGACGCGTAACACTGCAAAAATCCACAAAAGCACCAAATGAACTGCATATGATGCACATGTACGATATACAAGGAAATCGAGAAACTTGCCATCAATTCTAACATGTCCACACTCCACACTGGAGGGAGAGAGAGAGAAAAAGAGAGAGAGAGATGATCCATCGATGCGCACGTACTACCCATGAAATGGCACTGGGATATTGGCGCGGCTCAATCAGATCACACCGAGAAGCGTTGCACACTACTTATGAATGTATATGTGCTTCCGCGGCACGGTGACCTGAGTGAGCCGAGCCAATACCGCAGCTGCAATTTCATTTCTTCCTAATTTTGTTTCTTCGGCTAGCCAGCGACCGATCGATAGCCTTCAAGAAAGATACATGAAGGCGACAATGGAGATGGATGATATGACTGATAGGGCGATCGATCGGTGTGGAGTGAAATGCTGGGAATTAATGCAGAGGAGGAACATAAGGAGTAGATAGCTAGCTCAATTAGGGTTTGGTGCGAGTGAAGTGTGTTTGTAGGAACACGGAAGAATGCGTTTTTTGCAAGGAGAGCGATCCCCCCGGGCCAGCATATATAGCATGGACGTGTAGTGGTGCGGTGACTACCCCCTTCCCGGCTTGACGCTGGATCTCCTTGTGTTGGTGGCCATTGAATTCCCCCGGCTACCTAGCTTATCAGACGAGTACTACATACTTCCTGGCTGTAGCATTAATACAATCTCTCTCTCTCTCCTCTCCCTCTCTCCATCTCTCTCAGACATAAATGAGAGATTCCCTCGATTTCTGTTGGGCGATCGATCGAACGATTCATCTACATACGTACGCATCCATGGAGATGGAGCTAGTTATACATACGAACTGCCTCGCAGTTTTACTTTCACCGGCCGCTGGATCGAGCACCACACGGCTCGCCCACTCATACAGTGGAGTGGGTCGCGTTGTCTCGATCGAGAGGGAGGCCGGCCAGCCAGGCAGTTCCGGAGTCGGAGGACAAAACAGACGCGGGGCAGATCGGGCGTTGATATGATACCGGCCGGAGAGCGTGGCGTGGGCAGGCAGGCCGGCCGGTGCTAGTGGCTCTTTCACTGCGCCGCAGGCTGGAGGCAGGGCGGGGGTTAATGCAAAGGGAATCTCGTCCTGCCGCGCCTACTTATTGCGTGGATGCGCACCATCCACTAGGTGCGACGGTCGAGTGTATGGCGTGCGTACCGTCTTGAATGCGATCGACCATGGATCCATCGCGAATTCCAGAGTTTCAGCATAAAACTACAACTTTTAGAAATCTATCACTTTATGATTTCACTGCAAAAATCTATCATATTTGGAGTCAGTTTTCTCAAATAGCATTTAACTCGGCTTGACCGCGAATTGACATGGTTGGCCCACCTGCGGCGCTGACGTGGCGACTCCAGACGGCGACCGACACGGCCATTAACGGCAGGTGCGGGACCCACCACTTGACGCCTAGGTAAGCTGTCCTAACGCGTTAGGTTTTCAGTTAGGCGCGCGTGTCCGACCCTCACCCCTCCCTGTCCCTGCCTGTGGCGATGGTGGCGACTCCGGGCGGCGGTGTTAGGAATCTAGGCATTTTTCCGATTATATTAATCCAGGAATAAATCATGAACATTATGTGGACACGCTGATACTTAATTATGTAACCATGCAGTACTAGGCAAATCGTAGAGACATCTACAGAAATCACTAGTACTATGCACATCGAAATTAGCAGAAGAGGGATAAGCATGTAGTACCCTCCAGTAGGCCAATTGGCCGAAGCAGCAGCGGTCGCGGCAGCAGAAGCGGTAGCCTCGTCGGCTGTCCTATTCTCAGTGGCAGCCGGATCACCAATGGTAGCCATGGCGATGAAGAAAGCGTTGATGTGGTGGAAGCAGTCGAAGATTGGCGAGCAGTCGCGTAGGAGACGCTCCCCAAAAACCTAATCGCCCCTCTCCCGTGCAGGATCTCGAGAGGGCGTGGTTTCGGAGGCCTGCTCACCCGTCAGCCGTGTACGCAGCGGACGGGGTGGGATCACCGGAGGCAGCAGCAGTGAGAGGAACGACAAGGGGCGGAGGCAGATGGTTCTGTTCTGTGTCTCCCGGAGAGGACGACCTTCTCCATATATAGGCACACGCCAGGACGGTTCAACGGAAAGAAACGCCCGCAATGAAAGACTGAAACGCCTGTAATAAAGTACTAGTAACGCCAGCACTTAAGACAGAACGTTTAAGCCTCATTAGCATTTCAGTTACAACCGTTTGTATCCCGTTTCCGTGCGACAAAAAGAACACATCGGCTCGGCGAGATTCCCGCAACCCGCGGCGCGCGCGCGTCGTGACGAGGCGAGGCGTGGCGTGGCGTGGCGTGGCGAGGCGTGCGTGCGTGCGTCGGAGGAGGAGCGCGCGTGTGGAGCTCCTCTTCTTCTTCTCACACCACATGCAAATGGTAGAAGAGCTCACCTTATATGTTGGTGCTCATGTCTCTCCACTAGCGATGTGGGACTAAACTCCCTCCCACTTGCCTTGCCAAGCATGAATGGGCCCTTAGGGATTTTTCAGAAATTGTTAGATGGGCCTAGAGCCCACCCTATATTTCAACAATCCCCCACCAGATCCCTAAGGCCCATGGTATTGTCCTCTGTTCCCAACACTGTTTTGATATACCGGTATTTTCAGTGGAGACCTGTTAGGGTTGAACATCCACCTAGAACAAATAGCTACACTTCTTTACAACTGAGCAATGGACTATGCCTTGAATTGTCAGTTTGGCGTAAAGGAGTTTCACTAAAAGTCTTACCAGTACTAGGCTGCCGAAGGATGACCCCTCGGGTGGAGCATATTAGTCATACTCCTGGCCTATTCATGAGCTACTAGAGAACACCCCAATCTCATAGACTGTGACCAGCAGTCGGGCTCACATAGGTGTGTTCCTCCAAAGATCGCTCTGTAGGATAGCATCTTGCTTATAGAAGCTTTGGAACACATTAAGACAAAAATCAACCTGCCATACAGTTTCTGAGAGTATTGTATATCCAGCAGAGTGGGTTAGTAAACTACTCTCCTCAGTTAACCACTAGCTTGTTTTCCCAGATCCTACTTCACGGGATCTCCGATCACATAGGTTGGGTTACTACCATGGCAACTCATGTGGGTCTCATTCCCATCTCCCTCGATGCATTTTCTATCACAACACGTGATAGCCCTTTAGTAAAGGGATCTGCCAGATTCTTAGCCGACTGGATATAATCCAATGCTATCACTCCGGAGTTTCTTAAAGTTCTGACAGCTTTTAATCTCATTCTTATGTGTTTGTTGGACTGCTTGTTGTTCTTTGAACTTTTTACCTTGACAATTACAGTTTGATTGTCACAGTTCATAAGAATAGCCGGTACTGGCTTTTCAACCACTGGCAGGTCCATCAAAAGATCTCGAAGCCATCCTGCTTCGACACCAGATGTGTCTAATGCTGTTAATTCTGCTTCCATTGTCGATCTTGTTAGGATCGTTTGCTTGCAAGACTTCCAGGAAACAGCACCACCTCCAAGAGTAAACACATACCCCGTTGTGGCTTTCATCTCATCAGCATCAGAGATCCAATTCGCATCACAATACCCTTCAAGTACTGACGGTTGCCCGGTATAGTGAAGTCCGTAGTTCATAGTACCTTTCAGATAACGCATAATTCTTTCAACAGCACGCCAATGATCATCACCCGGATTAGAAACAAACCGGCTCAGTTTGCACACAGCAAACGTGATGTCAGGCCTTGTAGCGCTAGCTAGATACATGAGTGAACCAATGATCTGAGAATATCTCAGCTGATCCTTACCTGTGCCTTCAAACTTTCGGATTCGCACACTAGGATCATATGGTGTTGGAGAAGTTTTGCAGTCCGAATATCCAAAACGACTCAAAACTTTTTCAACATAATGGGATTGCAGAAGCGTAATCCCACCCTCATTATCTCTCAGCAGCTTAATGTTTAAGATAACATCAGCCACACCAAGATCCTTCATCTCAAAATTCTGAGATAGAAATGACTTAACCTCCTCGATGACTTGGAGGTTTGTCCCAAGTATCAGTATGTCATCGACATACAAGCACAGTATAACTCCTTCGCCCCCACCATAGCGATAATATACACATTTGTCGGCTTCATTAGCAACAAAGCCGGCAGATGTTAAAGTTATGTTGAACTTCTCATGCCATTGCTTAGGTGCTTGTTTCAGGCCATATAGAGATTTCAGTAACTTACACACTTTTCCTTCCTGACCATCTATCACAAAGCCATCGGGCTGTTGCATATAGATTTCCTCGTCTAGCTCTCCGTTCAGAAAAGCCGTCTTAACATCCATCTGGTGGACAAGAAGACCATGCGAGGCCGCCAGTGAGAGTAACACTCGAATGGTGGTTAGTCTGGCCACAGGTGAATAAGTATCGAAGAAATCTTCCTCTTCTTTCTGGGAATAACCCTTAGCCACAAGTCTAGCCTTGTACTTTTCAATAGTACCATCCGGCCTAAGTTTCTTTTTAAACACCCACTTACATCCCAATGGTTTACAGCCATAGGGACGATCAGTGATTTCCCATGTTTCGTTAGCCATGATGGAATCCATCTCACTACGGACCGCTTCTTTCCAGTAGTCAGCATCTGGAGATGCATAGGCTTCCGAAAAGGAAGTGGGAGTATCATCCACGAGGTATACGAGAAAATCATCACCAAAGGACTTTGCAGTCCTTTGTCTCTTGCCCCTACCAAGGGTTTCCTCGTTGTCCTCCTCAAGATTTTCATCAGGTGTTTCTTCATAATATTCCATTGGAATGGTAGGCTCAGGAGTCTCTTTTGATTCCTGTCTAGAAGTGCTTGGCATATCTCTCATAGGAAAAATATCCTCAAAGAATGTAGCATCTTTAGACTCTATAATTGTACCGACCTCCACGTCAGGTACCTCAGATTTCACTACTAGAAATCTATAGCCGACGCTTTTCTTAGCGTAACCCAAATTAACACAATCCACAGTCTTTGGTCCAAGCTTACGCTTTTTGGGGATTGGCACATTGACTTTCGCCAAACAACCCCATGTGCGTAAGTATGAGAGTGTTGTTCTTCTCTTCTCCCATTGCTCATAGGGAGTAATCTCATTATCTTTTGTCGGAACTTTATTCAGGACATGACATGATGTCAATATAGCCTCCCCCCACCATGCCTTGGATAAACCCGATGTATCTAACATGGCGTTAACCAAATCTGTTAGAGTACGGTTTTTCCGTTCGGCAACCCCATTTGACTGAGGTGAATAGGGAGGCGTCCTCTCATGAATAATACCGTGTTCCGCACAAAAAGAGTCAAACTCATTAGAGAAATACTCTCCACCACGATCTGACCGGATTCGTTTAATCTTCTTTTCAAGTTGATTCTCAACTTCTGCTTTATAGATTTTAAAGTAGTGTAGAGCCTCACTTTTAGTGTTTAACAGATATACACAACAAAATCTAGTGGAATCATCTATTAGTGTCATGAAGTATCTTTTTCCAGCTTTAGTCAACACACCATTCATCTCACACAGATCAGAATGTATGAGTTCTAACGGTGCCAAGTGTCTCTCCTCCGCAGCTTTATGGGGCTTGCGAGGTTGTTTTGCTTGCACACACGAATGGCACTTAGAACCTTTGGCTAAAGTGAAACTCGGGATTAAATTCAGTTTTGCTAACCGCGTCATAGAACCGAAACCAATGTGACAAAGACGTGAATGCCAAACTTCTGTTTCATTAACATTCGAATGAATATTGTTCACGACTTTATTACAAAAATCCACAAGGGAAAAGCGGAACAGACCTCCGCATTCATAACCTTTTCCAACAAACAGTCCATATTTCGTAACAACTACTTTATTAGACTCAAAGACCAACTTAAAACCTTCTCTGCAGAGAAGGGAGCCACTAACGAGGTTCTTCTTGATGGCGGGGACATGCTGCACATTCTTGAGCTGCACGATCCTTCCCGAAGTAAACTTCAGATCGACCGTGCCAACACCATGAACAGAAGCAGTCGCGCCGTTCCCCATCAGTACGGAGCCTTTCCCTGTGACCTGATAAGAAGAAAACAATGAGATGTCAGCACACACATGAATATTTGCACCTGTGTCAATCCACCAATCGGTAGACTGGCTAACTGAAAATACAGTAAATAGATTACCGTACCCAGATGCTCCACTTTCATTGTTGCTCACGATCATGTTGGCAGTCTTAGAGTCCTGCCCTGGCTTCTTGAACTTGTGTGGGCACTTGTTAGCCCAGTGTTCCTCCGAACCACAAGTGAAACAGCCACTCTTCTTCTTATCCTTCTTGAAGGTCTTGTTACCCTTCTTCTTGAAGTCGGTATTCTGTTGGACACCCATCTTCCCTTTGGACTTGTTGGAGTTGAAGTTCTTCTGTACCACATTGGCAACTGAGATCCCTTCTCCTTTTCCATGCGAGTCCTTTGCCCTGGAATTCTGCTCAACACTCAGATGGCCGATGACATCCTCTACTGAGAATTCACGCCTCTGATGTTTCAGAGTGGTGGCAAAGTTCCTCCAGGAATTAGGAAGCTTAGCGATTATGCATCCCGCGACAAATTTGCCCGGTAACTCGCACTTCAGGAGCTCAAGCTCCTTTGCGATGCATTGTATTTCATGAGCCTGTTCCAATACAGAACGGTTTTCAACCATTTTGTAATCGTGGAACTGCTCAATAATATACATCTCGCTCCCAGCATCAGTTGCACCGAATTTGGATTCGAGTGCCTCCCACAAGTCCTTGGCGACCCGCACATGTAAATATGCATCAACCAACTTATCTCCAATCACGCTCAGAACGGCTCCAACAAAGACGACGGTGGCCTCCGTAAACGCCTTCTCCTGATCAGGAGCAATCGTTCCAGTGGGAGTGACGCCGGCGACCCAGAACACGTTCATCGCCGTGAGCCATAAGGTGGTTTTGGTCTGCCAACGCTTAAAGTACGTCCCCGTAAACGGGGCAGGTTTCAGTGCAGCAGCAAAACCTTGAATCGAAAAATGCCTACACATATTAGGTTTTTGGATTGTTAGGAATCTAGGCATTTTTCCGATTATATTAATCCAGGAATAAATCATGAACATTATGTGGACACGCTGATACTTAATTATGTAACCATGCAGTACTAGGCAAATCGTAGAGACATCTACAGAAATCACTAGTACTATGCACATCGAAATTAGCAGAAGAGGGATAAGCATGTAGTACCCTCCAGTAGGCCAATTGGCCGAAGCAGCAGCGGTCGCGGCAGCAGAAGCGGTAGCCTCGTCGGCTGTCCTATTCTCAGTGGCAGCCGGATCACCAATGGTAGCCATGGCGATGAAGAAAGCGTTGATGTGGTGGAAGCAGTCGAAGATTGGCGAGCAGTCGCGTAGGAGACGCTCCCCAAAAACCTAATCGCCCCTCTCCCGTGCAGGATCTCGAGAGGGCGTGGTTTCGGAGGCCTGCTCACCCGTCAGCCGTGTACGCAGCGGACGGGGTGGGATCACCGGAGGCAGCAGCAGTGAGAGGAACGACAAGGGGCGGAGGCAGATGGTTCTGTTCTGTGTCTCCCGGAGAGGACGACCTTCTCCATATATAGGCACACGCCAGGACGGTTCAACGGAAAGAAACGCCCGCAATGAAAGACTGAAACGCCTGTAATAAAGTACTAGTAACGCCAGCACTTAAGACAGAACGTTTAAGCCTCATTAGCATTTCAGTTACAACCGTTTGTATCCCGTTTCCGTGCGACAAAAAGAACACATCGGCTCGGCGAGATTCCCGCAACCCGCGGCGCGCGCGCGTCGTGACGAGGCGAGGCGTGGCGTGGCGTGGCGAGGCGTGCGTGCGTGCGTCGGAGGAGGAGCGCGCGTGTGGAGCTCCTCTTCTTCTTCTCACACCACATGCAAATGGTAGAAGAGCTCACCTTATATGTTGGTGCTCATGTCTCTCCACTAGCGATGTGGGACTAAACTCCCTCCCACTTGCCTTGCCAAGCATGAATGGGCCCTTAGGGATTTTTCAGAAATTGTTAGATGGGCCTAGAGCCCACCCTATATTTCAACAGGCGGCAGCTACGGTGGTGGCAATGGTGGCGGCAAAACAAGCGGCGGCGGTGGAAGTGTTGATTCCTCTGCAGGCGACGCGGGCTCGATTGATTCACGGCTGCCGGCGGTGCTGGTCCCGGAGGTGATGTCGGCGGCTGCACTGGCGCGTGAAGTGATCTCCTCTCCGTCGAAGAGCAGCCATCGACGAGCTTCCCCATTCGGTGGAGTCGAGTAAGTATTTTTTTTCCCTTTTTCTCTCCCTATTTTCCCCTCTGTCTAGTTATGATGCAGTTGGTGATGACTATGAAATGAAATTTGTTAATGCCCATGATCTGAACAAAATTTCCATAGTATTGAATATGTTGAATATGGCTATCACCCTCTCCAAATTTGTTGAACAAAAATTCCATAGTACCGAAATGAAAATCATTTTATTTTGTACCATTGATATGGTTGTCACCCTCTCCAAATTAGGTGCTTCATTTGTAATATTTTGTAGCCTGGATGATGTCATTTGAGAGATCAGGTTTTATTTTTATGGAAAAGATAATCTGGAGAGGACACTTTATAGATCTGACATTACTGTGTTGAATCTCCAATAGCTTTACTAGTGTCATGGGTATGGAAATAGAGACAACGTGTATTTTGTGAGGGAAATGGGCAAAGGACACGAGGGGATGATGGTAATTGAAGCATGGATAATGTAAATGAGATACTAGCCATTTATGAAGTTGAGAGTGTTTTAAATATCACTGTGCTCAGGAAAAATACAGGATGGCCAGCTAACCTACATTGAAGAAGAAGAACCAGAGATAATCAAAGAACCAATGAAGCTATCAGTTTACTCAGATGGTGTGAGCTACAACTACATATCAGATGATGATGAAGAAATTGTTCTAGTGGCAATTGATTTTTCAGGTGTGCTGTACATAGAAAGCTGTAATTTTTAGAAGGAAAAACAGAGTGTTGCTATAGAAGTAATCCCTGGAGATGATTCAAAGAATGGTGACTCAGATAATCAGGACTATACGTATCCTTGTCAATACAACCCTCAAGAGCACAACAAAATGGTGGCTACTAAGTTAGAACTATTAAGAAATTAAAGAGAGAGAGAAGAAGGTGAAAGAAATAGATACCGAGGATGCTTCAATAATGGAGAAGATGAAACAAATGAAGAAGCAGACATAGGACCCTTATCTGCATTTTGAAGTGGACACAAATGTGGAGAAGTTTTTTGATGATGGAGAAACTGAAACTGTCATTGATCTTGAAACAAATGAGGAGGTTGTTGAGGTTGACTACTTTGCCAAGAAAAAAGCCATTGAGGCCAGGCCCAACTAGCAGATGTCACCATGAGGTAGAGTAAGCACCATTCCCTACTTCATTCCTTCCAGTGATGAGGACCTCAGTCCAAAAGATATAGGGGAAAGTGATGATGATGGGGCAGTCCATAAGTTCACACTTTCTAGTGCAAGAAGAGAAAGTTGAAGAAGATGAAGAAGAGAATGTGGTATGATCCCAACAGAGTAGACTCTCACTTGCAATTCTGCATCAAGGTATGCTTCAAAGATGTTTACCAATTTAGAATAGCTCTCACAAATTACCACATAGCTTAGCTCAGCAGCTTCCACTATCACATGAACACTCCTGATAGGATTATTGTGTGGTGCACTCAAGAAGGAAAAAAACAGGGGTGTGGTTTCTACCCGACAACCTCCAAGATTGCAAATGAGTAGACTTTTTTGCATTAGGAAATTCAAGTGTGAGCACACTTGCATAACTCATGGTGAGAACACAAAGGTGAGCATTTGATTGGCTAGTAGCTCAGTCTGAGCAGGCAATAAGGACATACCCCCGATATGTGTGCTGACACTTTGATAGACAATACTAAGTTGAAGTATGGAGTTGAAGTGCCAAGGAGCAAAGCCTACAGAGCAAGAATTAAGTCATATGTTGCTGTCATTGGAGATCATAAGAAACAATACACGAGGTTGAGGGATCATTTGAATGCTATGTTAGTGACCAACCCAGGAAGCAAGTGTATCATGACAACTAAGGAGCTGGTGGAACATCCTAGCCATAACCCAATATTCCATGGGTTATTCATATGCTTCAATGCTTCACTCCAAGGTTTTCTCAATGGATGTAGACCATTCATAGGTAATACTTACAAGTTACATATTGCAGTGCTATTTATTGGTCTTACTTATGGATTTCATGTGTTAACTGTTATAAATTGTAGGAGTAGATGGGTGTTTCATCAAATTGACAACTGGGCAGCAAATTCTACCTGCAACGGGAGAGATGGGAACAACACATTTCCCATTGCTTTTGGTGTAGTAGACAAGGAAGATAATGCTAGATGAATTTGGTTCCTAACTCAAGTTAGGTATTGCATTGGAGAATCTGGCAAATTTGGTAACTACACTATTATCCCTGCAGGCAGAAGGTTAGCATAATTCCTAATTGTATTTATTGTTGCTATGCTTAGTACTAGGAGAATCTCTGTGTGTTTAATACTGATGCATACTTTTAATTGCCTCCCAAATTCATTTGTGTAGGGCCTATTAAAAGCAATTTCACATGTTTTTCAAAATTCTCCACAAAGATTCTACCACAGGCATATTTATGCCAACTTCTAGTCGACAGGTTTTAGGGGCCCAGAGCTAAAAAATATATGGATGCAGCTAGCTACTCCTACACAAAGAATGGGTTTGATTTGGTAATGAAAGCTATGAAGAGAGACTGTGTAGAGGAACATGAGTGGCTAGTGAAAATTCCAACTGAGACATGGGCAACACACATGTTTGACACTAACTACAAGACAAACCTAGTTGTGAACAATATCAGTGAAGTATTCAATAGGATGATCTTGAATGGGAGAAACGAGCCAATTAGGACAATGCTTGAAGGAGTAAGAAATAAAATCATGGTGAAGTACAATGTCACTAGGGGAAAGTAACAACAGCAAGGTGGGAGATAACTCCATTCTATACAGAGAAGGTAGTAGAGGCTAAGAGGTGGTGTAGGGATTGCACTGCTCAGAACAATGAGATTGATCTATGACAAGTATCTAGTTCTAGTGGCAAAGTTGTTGCTGTCAGTTTGTTTAATAAGACATGTGGGTGTAGGAAATGGGATCTTTTAGGGATTCCTTGCAATCATGCAGTTGTAGCTATCATGAAAGTGCAGCAACATCTAGAGGATTATGTACATAATTTCTTCAACAAGCCCATGTACATGGAGAGAATCAGACATACAATCTACCTTAATCCTGGCCCTGAAGATTGGACTAGGACCAACACACCAGACATAGACCCACCTATATTTAGGGTGAAACCTAGAAGGAAGCAGACAAAGAGAAGGAAAGGACGGGTTGAGGTACCTGTCCCTAGGGATACATGTACGATCGGATCTATCACTTGTAGTAACTGCAAGCTAGTAGGTCGTAGGTGAAAGAACATGTGTGCCCCATGTATGGTTTTGGTAATTAATGACAATCTTTATGGACTTATGTTTGCATTGAGTTTTACTTGTAGGATTTGTCCATAGGCAATGCTTGAACCATATGTTGGCTTCAAGGTTGGAAGAAGAAGAAAGTGAAGAAGATCAAGTGGTGATCAAGGTTTCAAGGAATGATCCGGAGATTGGTCAAGTAGAAGTTGAGCCTATGGCAAGTGTGTCTTGAATAATAAGATGATCTCAAGTGTAGCTTATCATCCTTATGGTGATCATGGATATGTGAACATATGCTTAAAGAGAGGCTCTTCCATAGTGGAGTATGGGGGAGCAAATTCCAAGTCTTCACCGAGCTAGCGCAATCAAGAAAGGTGTTCCATCTTGAGGTGTAGAAGATCATCATCATCAACATCAAGTGGAATATACACAAGGCAATTGTTTGATCTTGATAGGGTTTCTTTCTTACCGGTCTTGTGGTGTTAGTTGGGGAGACCGGTTTATAGGATAGATAACCGTACTATCAAGAGGGGCTCTCGAGTGAGTAACTTGATCATATCCCTCGGTGAGAGCTCAAACCTTTGCATACTTGGCATCATGTTTCTTGGTTCTTATTTGGGTCTTACTTATTTGATTATTTAGAGCTTGTGTTAATCTCCATGACAAGCTCAAGTTCATCGAAAACGAATTTCATATGCATTCTCTATTGCATTTTCGATGTTGGAGGTTTTATCGGTTCGTCTTTTTGGGAGAGGTCAAACCTTTCATCATTTGGTTCTATCCTACCTTGCTGGACTATGATGTTTCTCTAGATGATATTTTAAAGCTCATTGTCCTCTTTAAAACGATCCCAAGATCATCAAAAACGGAGTCTGGATGCAAAAATTATGATTGTTTCAGTTTTGCTGTTTCTGCCAGTTTTCGGGGGGCGGATTATCCCTCCATAGGTGCGGATTATCCGGCCCAATTTTTGGGAAACGGCTAAGGACTTTGAGGCATGGCTCTCTGTAATAGGGGCGGATTATCCAGGCCTCCGGGGGCGGATTATCCGGCCCAAATATCTGCCCCCTATACAGAGGGTCACGCCGCGAAGTCCTTAGCCATATTTTGGCCCGGGGAACCCGGAATATCCAGCGGAGGGGCGGATTATCCGGCCTGGGAGGCCCCAAACTGTCATATTTCGTTGGGGAGGGGTATAAATAGACCCCTTCTTCCTCCTTAGGCTGGTTGCTTGCATTCTCTCTCTCCTCCATTGTTTTGACCTTCAAGAGCTTGCAAATACTCTCAATCCCTCCCATATTTTTTGAATCTTTTTGGGGGATTTGAAAGGGGGATCTAGATCTACAACTCCACCAATCCATCTCTCCTCTATGTGAGGGGAACATATTGGGATCTAGATCTTAGGGTTTCTTTTGTGGATTTCCTCTTGTGTTCTTCCTCTCTTATTCTCCCACTAGCTTTTGTAGCTTTGGTGGAATTTGGGAAAGAAGGACTTGAGAACTTCTTGTGTTCTTGCCATTGCATTTGGTGCATCGGTTTGAGTTCTTGGTGAGGATTCGATTGGGTGAAAGGTGAGAAGCTTTTTACTCTTGGGTTCTTGAAACCCTAGATGGTTTAGTTGTTTTGCACATTTGTGGATTACTTGGGGCCTCCAATTAAGTTGTGGAGCTTTCCCCGAGCTTGTTTGTTGGGAGCCTCCAATTGAGTTGTGGAGAAGTGCCCCAATCTTTGTGAGAGGTTACGGATTGCCACCGACAAGTGCACCGATAGTGAAGAAGTGAACCAGGCCTCTTGTGGAGAGGTTCACGGGAGAATAGGGTGAGGCCTTTTGTGGCGTGGTGGTCTTAGTACCGCCCACCCCTCCAACGAGACGTACTCTCTTTATGGGAGGAACTCACTTATAAATCATCGTCTCCGCATGCCTCGGTTATCTCTATACCCGAGCTATTTACTTATGCACTTTACTTTGTGATAACATTCGTGCTTGAAGTCTTATATCTAGTTATCACATAGTTGCTTGTTTTGCTTAGCATAAGTTGTTGGTGCACATAGGTGAACCATAGTTTATATAGGTTTTGTGCTTAACAAATTAAACGCTTGTTTTATTCCGCCTTTGTTAAGCCCTTCTTATAAAAGTTTTAAACCGCCTATTCACCCCCTCTAGGCGGCATCTGTATCCTTTTCAATTGGTATCAGAGCCTGGTCTCTCTTTTTGGGATTCACCGCCTTGAGAGTAAAGATGTCGGCTAGGGGATTAGTGCATGATGACATTTTCATATTCGATGGCACATGTTATGAGATTTGGAAAATTCGTATGCTTAATCATTTTCGGTCCATGGACCCAACTTTGGAGCAAATTGTAGATATAGGTTTTTCTCCTCCAATGGATTTCCTAAATCTATCTTGTGAGGATGAGAAAAACTTATATCTCGATGCTCAAGCTTCTAATGTTCTTGTTAATTCTTTGAGCCATGTAGTTACTTCTTCAATCATACCTTTTTGGAGTGCTCATGAGTTATGGACAAAACTTCAAGATAAATATGATGTGTCCAATATTATTGAGGATGATGGTATTGCTTCCACTTCCGTCCATGATGAGTTCTCATCTTCTTCCACTTCACCAAAGTGTGGCAAGACACAAGGTAATGATATGGTGAGTGGTGGTGAAAATTGCAATGTTGATAGTAAGCTTACTATTCATGATTCTTCATCTATATCTCATTACAATGCTTCATCTTTGGACTTAAACACTTCTAGCACTATATATGATTTACGTGCCCGTGTTGGTAGTCCTTGCATATCATGTGTAAGTTGTTTGAATAAATCTCATGATGATATGCTTGATATTACTTGTTGCCATGATATAAATGTTTCTATTTCCTCTAGTTGTTGTGTTTCTAACAATGTAGAGGAAACTGAAGATTCTACGGGTCAAGACAATATCTTGAATGAAGCCTCAAGTAATTCTTCATTATCATCATCTCACGGTTCTCATCTATGCCTTATGGCCAGGGATTCAAAGGTATATCCTACTTTGGAACCCAATACCTCTTGTGATGATGAGGATGAGTATAATGAGGAAGAAGAGATTGATGTTGATTTGTTACATGAAAAGGGTGAGATTGTTTATCATGCTCTTGTTAAGAATAATATTGCTTGCTCTAACTTTGTTGAAATCTTGGGTTTTTCTATTAAGAGCAAAGAATGTATTGATAAGTTAGAAGCTCAAGTTGAGGAGCATGAGAACAGAATTGACAAAATGAGTAGCCTTGAGCGTGAGTACACTAATGATATTGCAAATCTAAATGAAGCTCTTGAAGAAGCACAAGCAACCAAAGAATCTCTTGAGGAGACGTTTACTCTAGAAGTGTCTAAAGTAAAGGAAACCCGTGATAAAGCTCTTGAGGTGGCAATTGATCTCAAAAGAAAATATAATGAGATTGCCAAGTTGTCTTCTACTATTGCTAATTATAATGATGCTTGTGCTACTGACTCTATTTCTTGTGAAGCATCTATTTTGAAGGAGAATGTTGAGCTAAAGGCTCAACTTGCTTTGCTAACTAGCAATTATTGGAAATTGGAAGAAAGTCGTGTTATGCTATCAAGCTCTCATGAGGATCTTCTAGCCTCCCATGATAGGCTAAAGTTAGCTCATGAGTCTATTGTGTCAAAGGTAACATCTAATGAGCCTCATGTCGACATCATCACTACATCCACTACAAATGTCGTACTGCCATGTGCTAGTCCTAGTAATTCATCATCTCATATTATTGCTACACCTTGTAATGAATTATATTCCTTGCCTTGTTGCTCTAACAATGAAGCTTCTACTTCCTCTAGTATTTGTGTTGATACTAACCATGTATAGGAAATCAAAGAGCTCAGGGACCAAGTCTCATCTTTGAAGAGGGACTTGAAAAAGGGTCATGAAGGGAGGGCCACACTCAACAAGATCTTGAGTGTGCAAAAATTCCCCAATGACAAGAGTGGGCTTGGATTCAAATCCAATATCAAGAACAAGTCCACTAACAATAATAAGTTAAAGAGAAACAAGAAGAAGGGCCAAGAACATGTCAAGAATTTGGCCAAGATTGTTTGCGTCAAGTGCAAAATTGAAGGGCACCATGTTAGATCTTGCCCATTGAAGAATAAGACTCTTAGTGAGAAGCAAAAAGGGAAGAGGCCTCAAGTTAAAGGTCATGGTGTACCTCAAATTGAAGAAAGGCTACTTTGCAAAAAGAATCAAGATAATACTCCCATGGTGGATAAATCAAGTGTGAAGAAATGGAAGAAAAGAACTTGCTACATATGTCGTGAGAAAGGTCACCTATCTTCTTCATGCACTATTGGTAACTCCTCATCCAACCCTATTATGATTTATGATGTTTATTCTCTTCGTAAGGATGAGGTTGGAAATGTGTTTGCCAAATATGTTGGTGCCCAATGTGGTGTCAAGAAAAGAACCATTTGTGTTGCCAAGCCTATTGTGACTAACTTCTTAGGACCCAACTTGGTTGAGGACCAACAAGCTAAAACTTGATCAATAGGTGTTGGTGGAGGGCATTGGAGACTTTGCTACATCATGAAGAATTAAGGAAACTTCATCAATTATATTGTCTCAAGCCAAGTGATTTATATTATCTTATCTCTATCATATATCCATTGTTCCTCCTTGTGGTAACATGTTCTCAACTCATTTACATTTAAAGTTACTCGCCCCTTGTGCATGTGTTGGTTTTTTTGTACCTTGCATCTGGTTTTATATGTTGTGCATAACCACTTACTTATCTTGAGTTATCAAGTTTATTTATGTATGTTGGCTTGCACACCATGTACTTGTTTTTTTGTTGAGCCTTTATTAAATCTTCGTGTTATCTCATTTTTGGATATTTCTTTGACTTGAAAACGTTAATGCTCTATTTGATGTAGGTAGAGATGATGATCCCATGTGGGTGCATTTTGTATTCAAATGCAAAATCTTAAATAATGCACTAATCATGGGGGAGTTTTCCTATATTGTGTAGAACACTCCTTTTATGCTTCTTCACAACATGTTTTGCTCCATATCATGTTTTATGTCTTTGGAAGATAAATTTTCTTTTGGTACTTTTTGACATCTTGAAAAGTGTTGAGATTTTGGTGTGGTTTTTTAAACCTTTCTATTTTGGGGAGTTGGCTTTATCTCATTCCTTGCTAACTTTTTTGACCTTTTAGAATGAGATAAATCCTTGAGCATTTGTGTTTTTGGTCTATCGCTTTCTCTTTGTTTTTGCCTAGTTCATTTGTTGAACATGTGGTCTTTCATGAGTTGATTTGGTTATTTGATATAATTTGAACAACCTTTTATCATGTCACACTTTGGTGTTTCTTCTTGGTTTACTTGGTATTTTATTCAAATTGTATCTCCTTTGGTTCTTGAAAGTAGTGTGGATGCATATTTACTAAATGTATATATTATGGCGTGCTTGCTTTACTTGATCCAATATATAGGGGAAACTACACAAAATCCTAATTGGCTAAGATATGCATGAAATTCAATTTCATATCAATATGCACATATTTATGTGGAGTCTCTCCTATGTATTGTAGTTTCTCTAACTACTTTGGACCCAATAAGTTTGGGGACCATATTGTACTTGAATTTTGTTTTAGGTACATTGGAGGTGCATTGGATGCTTGTCTCTTTCATAAGGAATAAGTGATGACTCAATGATAATTTGAGGCAAGCAAGGATGATCAACAAACTTCTATCTACTTCATCACACCAATGATATCTCCGTAACAAGTATCTCTTACTCATGCATACATATATTGCTTCCAACCTCTTGTAGGTTGAGTCTTGGCATGAATTTTTGTGTTTGAAATTGTTGTGGTTCTTGCTATGGTTTTAAAGAAACTTTTTATTTCATATGTGAGTAAGTTGAGATGAGTGCATATAATTGGGACTATACAAAATCATGCTCATGATTCACCAATCCCAAATTTGTCAATCTAGCAATTATTTTGCATATCTCTTCCTCAAAGTACTCTCATGTGCAATATTGATGAATTTGAAAAGTTGATTCGTTCTTTGTGATACTTTTTGCATTTCTAAATACATTCTAACTATCTCTTTTTTCCCTTAGTGATAGTTGTGATATATTTGATATGTTTGTGGTTGAAGTTCATCAATATACAATAAGACAAAATTGAGCCGTTTGGCCATGCTATAAAGCAAAGATCTTATTAGTGTATTGATGACTTCGTTTTGGATATCATGATTTTTTAATCTATTTTGTGTGTACATGTTTATTTGTGGATAAGTATCTTTGTGAGATTGTCCACTTAGAAACCTATATACATGAGAGATGTTACTTCTCTATTGTTGATATCTTCTTTGATTCTTGTGTGTTGTATGGTCATACTAAGCAATATCGTTCATTGAAGACTATGTTGATGCTCAATGATCATCCTTGCATTAGTCTTATGCTATGCTTTGTCATGCCATCTCACACATACTTGTGGTTGAGCCTGCTACTATGTTGTCTCTTACTCGTTGCTCAACCATTTGTTTATTGCAAGTTGTATGCCTTGGTTTATGCTCTTTTTGTCAAGTGGTTCTTTGGATCTTTTGATTGCTTGCTAAATTTGTTGATGCTTCTTCACCTTGTTAATTTTTTTGCAATCTTTTGATCCTTAATATTGTTTAACCTCCTCCTATGTATTCGTCATTGGATACATGCATTTTATTCCACTCACACTATGAGAAATGTACACATTTTGGAGGAATTATCACTCTATTGGTCATCTAGAGCTTTTCACCCATTTTGGCAATCGATGCCAATGGGGGAGAAGTTTTGGAGGGTTTAAGGGAAGTTGGTTTCATGCTTTGAGTTTGTTCTCAAGCATTTGCCTCTCATTCTCTTGCATCTTTGTTATTGCTTTGCATGTTAAATATATAGATATAAACCCTCTCCAAGGGATTGTCATCAATTACATAAATGGGGGCGATTGAAAGAACATGTGTGCCCCATGTATGGTTTTGGTAATTAATGACAATCTTTATGGACTTATGTTTGCATTGAGTTTTACTTGTATGATTTGTCCATAGGCAATGCTTGAACCATATGTTGGCTTCAAGGTTGGAAGAAGAAAAAAGGGTAGAAGATCAAGTGGTGATGAAGGTTTCAAGGAATGATCCGGAGATTGGTCAAGTAGAAGTTGAGCCTATGGCAAGTGTGTCTTGAATAATAAGATGATCTCAAGTGTAGCTTGCCATCCTTATGGTTATCATGGATATGTGAACATATCCTTAAAGAGAGGCTCTTCTATAGTGGAATATGGGGGAGCAAATTCTAAGTCTTCACCAAGCTAGCGCAATCAAGAAAGGTGTTCCATCTTGAGGTGTAGAAGATCATCATCATCAACATCAAGTGGAATATACACAAGGAAATTGTTTGATCTTGATAGGGTTTCTTTCTTACGGGTCTTGTGGTGTTAGTTGGGGAGACCGGTCTATAGGATAGATAACCGTACTATCAAGAGGGGCTCTCGAGTGAGTAACTTGATCATATCCCTCGGTGAGAGCTCAAACCTTTGCATACTTGGCATCATGTTTCTTGGTTCTTATTTGGGTCTTACTTATTTGATTATTTAGATCTTGTGTTAATCTCCATGACAAGCTCAAGTTCATCGAAAACGAATTTCATATGCATTCTCTATTGCATTTTCGATGTTGGAGGTTTTATCGGTTCGTCTTTTTGGGAGAGGTCAAACCTTTCGTCATTTGGTTCTATCCTACCTTGCTGGACTATGATGTTTCTCTAGATGATCTTTTAAAGCTCATTGTCCTCTTTAAAACGATCCCAAGATCATCAAAAACGGAGTCTGGATGCAAAAATTATGATTGTTTCAGTTTTGCTGTTTCTGCCAGTTTTCGGGGGGCGGATTATCCCTCCATAGGTGCGGATTATCCGGCCCAATTTTTGGGAAACGGCTAAGGACTTTGAGGCATGGCTCTCTGTAATAGGGGCGGATTATCCGGGCCTCCGGGGGCGGATTATCCGGCCCAAATATCCGCCCCCTATACAGAGGGTCGGGCCGCGAAGTCCTTAGCCATATTTTGGCCCGGGGAACCCGGAATATCTGGCGGAGCGGTGGATTATCCGGCCTGTGAGGTCCCAAACAGTCATATTTCGTTAGGGAGGGGTATAAATAGACCCCTTCTTCCTCCTTAGGCTGTTTGCTTGCGTTCTCCCTCTCCTCCATTGTTTTTACCTTCAAGAGCTTGCAAATACTCTCAATCCCTTCCATATTTCTTGAACCTTTTTGGGGGATTTGAATGGGGGATCTAGATCTACAACTCCACCAATCCATCTCTCCTCTATGTGAGGGGAACATATTGGGATCTAGATCTTAGGGTTTCTTTTGTGGATTTCCTCTTGTGTTCTTCCTCTCTTATTCTCCCACTAGCTTTTGTAGCTTTGGTCGAATTTGGGAAAGAAGGACTTGAGAACTTCTTGTGTTCTTGCCATTGCATTTGGTGCATCGGTTTGAGTTCTCGGTGAGGATTCGATTGGGTGAAAGGTGAGAAGCTTTTTACTCTTGGGTTCTTGGAACCCTAGATGGTTTAGTTGTTTTGCAGGTTTGTGGATTACTTGGGGCCTCCAATTAAGTTGTGGATCTTTCCCCGAGCTTGTCTGTTGGGAGCCTCCAATTGAGTTGTGGAGAAGTGCCCCAATCTTTGTGAGAGGTTACGGATTGCCATCGACAAGTGCACCGATAGTGAAGAAGTGAACCAGGCCTCTTGTGGCTAGGTTCACGGGAGAATAGGGTGAGGCCTTTTGTGGCGTGGTGGTCTTAGTACCGCCCACCCCTCCAACGAGACATACTCTCTTTATGGGAGGAACTCGGTAATAAATCATCATCTCCGCGTGCCTCGGTTATCTCTATACCCGAGCTATTTACTTATGCACTTTACTTTGTGATAACCTTCATGCTTGAAGTCTTATATCTAGCTATCACATAGTTGCTTGTTTTGCTTAGCATAAGTTGTTGGTGCACATAGGTGAACCGTAGTTTATATAGGTTTTGTGTTTAACAAAGTAAACGCTAGTTTTATTCCGCCTTTGTTAAGCCCTTCTCATAAAAGTTTTAAACCGCCTATTCACCTCTCTAGGCAGCATACGTATCCTTTTAAATTGGTATACTAGCTTTCAGGTTGCTTTGAGGCTAAGCCTACAAGTTAGAAAATATGATCACCAGGTTAGTAGTTGTTAGTTATACTTGATGTTTTTTACATGGAAATCACTTGTACATTTGGTCCAAACTATTTAAGTGTTGTGCATTTGTTTCAGGCTAGCAGGTAGGATTACACTGAATCATCTGGTACTAATAATACTGTCAGAGCTCATGTTAGTGCTCCTAGGCTACCAAGAAGTACTCCATCACCTACTTCTACAGCTACTCCAGTTCCTAGTGATCCAGGTATTAGTGCACCAAGAAGTATTCCAGCAGCAAGAAGTACTCCAGCAGCAAGAAGGCCTCCTGCTCCAGCTACTAGAACACCAAGTCCCAGGCTTTTCTCGGCACCAAGGCATGTTTCTGTTTGAACTAATGCTACCAGAACCAGAGTATATACCAGGACAATCAAGCCTACACACAAGATGAAAGGTTACCTTAGTGCTGGTAAACATGGCAGATATCGTAAGAAGAGTGAGAATCCAGTTACTTATAGTTCAAATGTTGTAGAGTAATTCATGTTTATGTTTGCAAAACACTTAGTGCAAGTGTATTATTGTTGGACCTATCTATGTATGTTGTTCTATGTGTGTTGGACCTATCTATTTGTGTTGTTGGACCATTTTTGTTGTGTAACTTTGTAAGACATATTAAGTTTCTATATGTGTGAGACTATGTTGAATCTTCTCTAATGGTATGTGTCATCTTAGTTTGCATCCTTTCAAAATGGTATATATCATTTTATGTTTATAGCCTTTAAAAATGGTATATGACATCTTGCTTTACATACTTTCAAACCAAGTCTTAGGGCGCACTTTATTTCAAATCCAAGACACATGGAAATGAAATTTGTTAAGAATTTGAAATCAAAACATACAATAGGAATTTACCAACCAAAGGATTCAAGGTACAATTACACAAATGGTTCAACAACAAACATTACAGTAAGAAAATGGTTCCAAAACTAAAAGCTTAAGTCATCATATAACTAAAGGATCACTCTTCACAGATAGCTTTGATTTTCTTCAGCTTTACTTTGTTCACATCACTTGCTTGGAACATTTCATATATGGTATACTCTAGCTTATTATTTTCTTCCTTCTGGGCAACTCTTTCTGTCTCCCACTTCTTCTTCTCTTCCTTTTGGGCAACTCTTTCTACCTCCCACTTCATATTCTCTTTAGTAGGGCATCTCTTTCAGCTCTAGCTTCTTTTGTTTGACTTTAAACACATCAGCCTAGGATTTTAGCACATTCTTTAGTTCTTCTTTTTCATTCTTTAGCACCTCAACTTCATGCTTCAAAGCTTGTATGTGCTTCTGCTCCTGCAACTCACTTCTCCTTCTCTCACATCTCTCAAAAGTCCTTGCACTATTTCTCTCATCATACATTGACCACAACTTGCCTAGTGCATTACTGAGAGTGTCAGGCCTTTCTTTATCTATCCAATACTACAACCCACAATTCGTTGCTTGCTGCAAAGTAAGCATAAAAATTTGGTATAAGCATAACCAACATGATACATGGGTATAATCCTAAATAACATGATAAATGGGTACCTAATTCATTACTTTATCTGTAAGTACCAACCGTTCATTTCTTTATCTGTCAGTGCCTAATTCAAAAGTGAGCTAAATAACATGATAAGCTATATGACCTAAATAAAATAGTTTTAGTAGTGAGCCATTTTAGCAGCAATAGTTTAGCAACAAACTGACTAAGGTTGGTTTAAGATATGTTAACTCAAAAAGGATTCATTGGTAGTAACAGATTCGGATACTCAAAAAGGTAAACTAAACTAATTTAGTGGAAGCAATAGATTCAGATACTCATGAAGGATGAAGTAAAAAAATGATTACTTAGATTTTCAATCTGACACATGTAGAATCTCCTCCTAGTGTCTGTCCCTTCAAAGGCTACGCATTTGCGTGGCTCGAGTTTGTGCATCTCACAAAGGTCGTTGCAGCCCACGACTATCCCATAAAATGTTGGGTCAGCTATCATATTAGGTGCACAGTCAAGTTCCGTGAGGACCTAATCAAACAATAAATTGACTTTAGTCGACCTAATTCGAGGAAAAATCGAAAAATCCTAATTTCGGATGAACCCTAATTTGAGAAATAGGGGGAGGGACTAGAGCTTACCTCTAGGATGGAGTTGCTCGACTCAGAACTGTCATGCCAGCTAGGCATGGCAACGGATGGGCTCGACTGGGATGGCGGTGGCAATGGCGGGGGCAGCGCTCGACAATGGTGCTTTGTCGTAGGAGCGTGGTCGAGCGGGGAAGAACACAAGGACGTGGTCAATGGGCATGCAGCTTACCCAGGCACCAAGTGGTGGGTCTTGCACCTACCGTTAATGGCCATTAATGGCCGCGTCAACCGCCGTCTAGAGTCGCCACGCCAGTGCTACAGGCGGGCCAGCCATGTCAGTTTTTGTGTCAATTCGAGATCAAGCTGAGTTTAGTGCTATTTGAGAAAACTAACTCCAAATGTGGTAGACTTTTGCAGCGAAATTGTAAAGTGGTAGATTTCCAGATTTTTTCTCCAAAAGTGGTAGTTTTATGCTAACAACTCGTTTTGTCCAAGTCTCGCAACTTCCATTCCATATATTTATAATGTTCTCAATGGATGTGATGATTCCATTGTTTTGAAACTTTTAATTTTTTAGAGTAACTGTTTTTTAACGAATTAAAAATAATTATTTCTCGGTAAACAGTTTTGATCACCATGATTTTTGCATCATTTAAAAAACGAACAATAAATTTTGTCGTTTTCAATAATAGATAAATAAGTTTTTATTTAATAGGTCATGCAAACCAAACTTGGCCAAAGTCAAGGAAATCAAACTTCAAACGCCTACTCTCGCGAAATTACATTACTCCACGTCTTTGTGTTAGCTAAGCTCCATAAGTGCACATCCTCTTTGATTTTCACCACAAGTATGGTCGAGGTTGAGAAGTTATTCCGAAAGACTCGAACATTTATTTTCCTTCCAGCTTTCCCATGACACCAACATAACAAGGGAAGCCATAGCCTTTATTGATGGTCCTTTTTATGGATGACTTCAACCCACCATTCTTTGACATTATGCATGGCATTCCAATCTCTTGGGTTGACATCTTAGAGCCCAAGCCAATTCTTCATGTTGCACCACACTCTAGTAGCGAATAGACATTGGAAAATGAGGTGAGCGGATGAATCTTGTGCTTGGTTGCATAATTTGCAAAACCCACAATTTTGCTAACCCTGCTTTTCAAGTCTATCTATCATCCAAACTCTATTTTGTAGGATGAACCAAGCAAAGATTTTACATTTTTGATGGGCCCAAGGTTTCCAACCAAGGGATGTTGAAAGATTGGTATTTTCGATTAGAGGGGGTGAATAGGTGCTACTCAATTTTGAACATCTTTTCAAATTAAGCCTTGACATAAAGTAAGTTCTCTAGATATGCAACTAGGTGAGGGAACCTATATGAAAAGCGAGTATGCAACAATAATAATGAGAGTAAAGGATAGAAATAACCGAGAGTATACACATAGATGTTTTCCTAAAGTTCCTTCGTTTTGAGGGGAAGTACATCTCTGTTGGAGGGGTGGGCGGTACTAAGACCACCAGCACCACAAGAGGCCTCACCATATTCTCCCGTGCACCTACCTCAAGGCAAGTACATGATCCACTATGGGATGGCCTTGAAGGCGGTGACCGAAACCTTTACAAACTTGTTGAGTATACCTCCACAACACTTGGAGTCTCCCAACATGATCCCTAAGATTTACAACCAATGTTCAAGCTCCGAGACCAACCTCTTCCATCTAGTGTTCCAAAGAACCCAAGAATAACAAGATCCTGAAAGGAAAACAAGGGGGAATCAACTTTGCTTTGGTGAAACCCTAGATCTAGACCTCCTCCACAAAATCCCAAAGAATCAAGGAGATTGGAGCACTATGGGGGGAGATCTAGGAAAAAATCATCTCAAGAACAATGGACGAGTGACATGGGCATACCTCATAGGTACTCGAGCTTGGTATATACAGTCCAGCTTAGAAGAAGCCCACAACATTGTTGAGGCCCAGTCAAGACCCGGATGGCCAGGAGACTTCGACTGCTTGCAGCACACGGCAAACTTAAGATAGAAGTTTAAAGGAAAAACCCTAATCTGTAACCGACTCGGCCTGGTATCTCGAGACTTTGTGTATCTATATAAAGGCTAGGAGGGGGCGGCGAGGAGAAGAATCCACAACCCTAGCTTCTACACCATCGCCAGATTGCATCTGCGCACCCCCTGTAACTTTCGACTCCTCAATAATTCCACGAGAAGACAAGTAGGAGTAGGGTCCTCTATGAGGCCTGAACCTGGGTAAACCTTGTGTCCCTTTGTGCTGGTTTGCTAGCCGATCGATGCCTCCAGCACTCCACACTTCCTCGAACCTAAGTCCATCTACGATGGGCATTGATGAGTTAACCCCTTGTCCATTGGCGCCGTCTGTGGGAATTGGGAGTGCTGATGTTGCGGCTTCCTCGGCCCATCAACCGCAATCTATGAATCCACAGAAGCAGAGACTCGCCTCCTCTTTTGTGCCTTCGACTTCACCATCCACACGCTGGCCACTCTCCTGGATTTCGAGTATGTGGGCGATGGGATCGGCCTGGCGATCGGGAGCTTACGCTTCCAAGTTGGTCGGCTGGGCACACTTCGCCTCCCTAACCAGCCGAAGGTTCCTGCAATTGCTCCTGCATCGTGGTTTCCCCCGCTGATCGGTACCCTGAGCAAACTCAATGCCTCGACAATAGTCGGGAATACGGATATTGACAGCTGTCGCGGGTCCGATCTAGGTGACCTAGCAACAGAAGATGGAGCCTACGACTCCGGATCTGAAAGCTGCGGAAGCAACAGCTTCCCCAGCCATTACATGTGCGCCGTCATCAACACAGGCGACAACAGCGACACTCGGGACAACACTGGTACCAGCGGTGGTATCCTAGTCACGAACAGTGGTCCCTACAACAGAGAACCCACCAACAACGGGCCGGAAGGTCATCCGCATCTTACTGCGAATGAACATACCCAAGAACGCGTGCTAATCAAGCTCAATGACGCCGAGTGGGCTCGCTGCCGACAGGCCCTGCGGGGCAACCCTTGCCACCAAACTCATCACAAGACATGTTGATGGGCTATCACTGGCTGCTCAAGGAAGATTTCAAGCGCCAACACCAAGTAATCGCCCAGCTCGATGCACGCAGGAAGGCGGCGGACGAGTCGAGCCTTCGGCGAGGTCAGCTCTCTTCCATTGGAGGATCCTCCTCCAAGGGTAACGATCATACAGCCGCCAAGAGACGTTCTCGACTGGCTCACCTCACCGATAAGGAGCGAGAAGAGGCCACATGAGTCCTCGAATTCTCATCTATGACGGATACGTGGGACAATGTGCTCCCCAAAACACCACAAGCAGTAGTAACATCGGCCACCATGTACCCGCTAGACAACCAGCCGCCGGCTGGGGACTTGCGGGCCGCCATGCACCGATCCATGATCGCATGCCTTGGACTAGTCGAAGCCGTCCTCATCAAGGATCCAGCGTCAGAGCCAAAGAAAAACAAGGCTCTAGCCAAGTGCTACTCTTCCCCCTCCTCCAGCAAAGACAACCATGATTGTCGCGACGACGCCGCTCACAACGGCACGACTATGACTATGATGCGCGTGATGACATCACGCAGCGCAAAGTCGACAAGATGCGCCTGCGGAGTGCTCGTTCGATTGACACAGAAGATGACGGGATAGAACTCTGTGGCGCCAGCTGCTTCAGTAGAGCCATACAACAAAAGCGAATGCCAAAAGGGTTTGAACTCCCATTGCAAAACCCAAAATTCGACGGCCTCCAGGACCCGAAGATCTGGCTAGAGGATCACATTTCCTCTGTCAGGCTGCACAGCGGAACCACGATCACAGGAATGCAATGCCTCCAGCTACAACTGCAAGGTGCCGCTTGTGCGTGGCTTAACAACCTCCTGCGCGGATCGATTCGCAGCTGGGAAGAGCTAGTTTATAGCTTTGCGCTAAACTTCAAGGGTACTTACAAAAGGCCAGCATCAATGGAAGAATTAAGAAGCTGCTACCAGAAGACTGGCGAGTCGCTGCACTCATACAACCAAAGATGGTACATCATCAAAAACTCTACAGAAGACATCTCTGAAGACCGAGCAATTGACACGTTCAATGGCGGCGTGTGCTGTAGAGAGCTCATAGAGGAGCTGGGCCACTCGAAGACCAAAACAGTTGACCACCTTATGGAGATCGTGAAGAGGTGGGTCGATGGAGAGGACTTGGTGAAAAACTGTGTCCACTCTGATGATGACGATGACCTCAGTCACAAACACGATCATCGAGGAAAATGTCGGAAGCATGGTTATGAGGATCGCGAGGAAGTCGACATGGTCACGACTGGCTACACCGACAAACGCGATGACAACAACCACAACAGCGGACACCACAATGGTGGACACCGTGACAGCGGGAAAACCACGCAAGTGTGACAACACTGCACTCACGATGAGGCACCTGGAGCATCTATCCAGGACAAACTGTCTGGGCCTTGCAACATACACTTCTACATCGACAAGCACGATGGCAAGAAAAAATCCAACCACTAATACGTCATAAATGTATCTATAATTTTTGATGCCCCATGCTTGTTTTGTATCAACTTTCTTATGTTTTGTTTAGACTTTGAGGTATTTTTATACATTTTCTGGAACTAACCTATTAACAAGATACTGCAGTGCCAGTTGCCTGTTTTCTGATGTTTTTGGTTTCAGAAAAGCTAGTAAGGAAATATTCTCAGAATTGGACGAGACAAAAGCCAAAGTCAATATTTTACCAGAAGGAACACGGAGTATGAAGGGCAGCCTAAGTGGGGCCTCGAGGTGGCCACACCTAGGGCTGGCGCGGCCACCCCCTAGGGCACGCTGCCCCATGGTATGGGCCCCTCGGGAGCCCACCGACCTTGCCCCTTCGCCTATAAAAGTACCCCGATGCAGAAACCCTAAGGGCCCGATCAAAAAATCCACGAAAGAGTCTGTAGCCGCAGCTATCTCCATCCCTAGATTGGGGGGACCCGAAGCTCTTCCCGGCACCCTGCCGGAGGGGAGAGATCATCCCGGAGGCCTTCTTCATCACCATGCCAGCCTCCTGCGTGATGCGCGAGTACTTTACCCTTGGACTATGGGTCCATACAGTAGCTAGATGGTTGGTTCTCCTCCTTTGTGCTATCATGTTTAGATCTTGTGAGCTCCATTCATGATCAAGATCATCTATTTATAATCCTATATGTTATGTTTGCGGGGATCCGATGGATATTGAGATACTATGTCAGATTGATTATTGATTCTATCATGTCTATGTTATTTGTGATCTTGCATGCTCTCCGTTACTAGTAGCTATCTTGGCCAAGTAGATGCTTGTAACTCCAAGAGGGAGTATTTATGCTCGATAGTAGGTTCATGCCTCTAGTAATCTGGGGAAGTGATAGAAATCTCTAAGGTTGTAGATGTGCTGTTGCTACTAGGGAGAAAACAACAATCCTTTGTCCATGGGGCAATTGTATTGTTTACTTTTCACATTTCTTAATGCAATTATCTTTTGCTTGCAACTTACTACTGAAAGGGGTTCAGATGATAACCGGAAGGTGGATTATTAGTCATAGATGCAGTTGGATTACTATCCATGTATTATGTTGTAATGCCCAGTCAAATCTCATAGGAGTCAAGATGTCTAGTATATGCATTGTTATGCTTTCTCAGTCTGTCAATTGCCCCGCTGTAATTTGTTCACCCAACATGCTATTTATCTTAAGGATAAACACCTCTAGTGAACTATGCACCCTAGTCCATTCCTTTACCATTGATATACCATCTACTATTTACCGTTTACTATTTACTTTCTGCAAGCAATTACTATCTTCCACTCTATATGTTTAATCCTTTGTTTTCAGCAAAACTAGTGAGATTTACAACCTCACCGTAAGTTGGGGCAAAGTTCTGTGGTTGTGTTGTGCAGGATTCCAAGTTGCTAGCAACACCTTGGAGTTGTTTTCCTTACTCCTACTTGTTCGATAACCTTGGTTTCATAACTGAGGGAAACTTGCTGCTATGCTCATCATACCTTCCTCTTGGGGTTCCCAACGAGCTCTACTTATTTTGAGCCATCAAGCACTTTTTCTGGCGCTGTTGCCAGGGAGTTAAGAACAGCTTTAATCTCTTCCTCCTCGTCAATCACTTTTCAAGGAGAAAGATGATTCTTGCAAGGGGAGTCTCTCATAACCAATCTCCTTACTTTGTTTTTGTTTTGCTTAGTTTATTTTGCTTTGTTTGCTTGTTTCTTTTTATCAAAAACACAAAAAAATTAGTTGTACTGGTTTGCTTCTTTTATCAATAACACATTTTTTTCCTATTTCAGTTTCTATTTCTGTTGGGTTGCTTTAATCTTGAAAAAAATGAATACTCCTGAAAACACTAAGTTGTGTGACTTCACTAGCACAAACAACAATGATTGTATGATTGCACTCGCAAAGGGTGATGTAGCATACAATGTGAAGGATGGAGTTTGGGGTCAACTGATGCAGATGGAGCCCGTAGAAGTAGAGCAACCCCCTCACAAACTTGTGAAGGGGGAGAGAAAGACCACGAATGATAAAGGCAAGGAACATCACCTGAAATCCGACGGGGGGACTGGGGATTACCTCATCACCGGGAATCCGGCAGTCATCTTCCGCAGCAGGGAGAGCACCATCTTGGCGTTGGTTGAAGAGCTCTGTGCCCTTGATGGTGGTTGGCCACCACAATCCATTCGTGAAGCGCGTGCCTAGGACTTTCTTCTTTCTAGCTGTGGCAGCAGTACTAGTGCCCGTGGCGGCAGCACCCTTCTTCTTGGACGCACTAGCGGCAGCCGAAGATCCAGCAGTGGAGGCACCTCTCTTTTTCCCCATCTTGCGCTTGCGGCGAGAGTGCAGAAAGTAGCTAGGAAAGGTGGGGAGGCCGTCTAGCGTAGCAAGGAGATGCGGGCAATGGAACAGCAAGGAGCAGCAATGGAGGCAGCACACAAAGGAAGAATATGAGTTATGGGGACATTACCACACGGTAATCCCTACTTAACCTCACCACGGATGCAATCCAATAGCCATAAGTGCACCAGCTCGACGCGTGGCACAAATCGATACAGACGCGCGGTAGGGTAAACAGCAAAACGTCGCTCCACTCCTCCCATTACGTGCGAGAATCGAGGAGACGCAGTTAAAAGCAAATATTACGCACGCCCGATCAAATCCAAGTCAGAAATGGGGCCCCATTTTCATCACGTCCCGTCAAAACCTCTCACGCGGGCAAGTGAGATCATCTCCTTGTCAGCACTGACGTCATTTACTCCAGCAGGAGTATTTTCTGACTACTCTAGTCCTTACTTGAGTTTTCGACTCAACCAAGCACTCGGGGCCTACTCCTAGCAAGAGCGCTCACCGTGCACCCGATAAACTTTATAGATATCCAAAGCATTATGAAAATGTATTTCCTCTCAAAACCTTTCACTCGAATCAACAATTCGATTGAGGATTTAGGGTTACTCCCATAGGGAGCACTGAAAGCATATTCGACTGAAACAAGAAAAAGACGACATCAGTCGAAAACATTCATAGTCCCCACTCGAGTCTACGACTCGAATAGGCACTCGAGGGCTACTCCCATAGGGAGTGCTGGTCGCGCACCCTATGATTTTTCTTGTACATAACTGTGTCTTGACTGCATCCACACTCGAAAGCATGGGCGACTCTGCCTCATATTTTCCCTGTAAAGAAACTATGTCTCCTTTTCCACAAGAAACATCTCCGCAATGACAATATTCGGATGCCACGCTTGTGACATGAAGATAAGACCTGAAGAAGGCCTGGAACCGCACCTGTTGTGGTTTACCAAAAATAATCTGTGCCTGCAGGTACGATGAAATAAGCCTTGATGGATGCGTCGAGTGCTCACACTTATACACTAGGATTCGACTCTATAAGACCTCCGCTTCATGAGTCGAATTACACCAGCACTTTTCTGAATTCGAGTCTGGGGACTCGAGTTTGAGTAGATTGTGTTGTTTTGTCCTAAGGAAGTTAAATGATCCCGATCCATCGGATGAATCAGGCATGTATATCAATAATCCCTATGACATAAACAGAAGCATTCAAAGACATGCTTAACTCTCCACACGAGAGCTTCATAAGGATCCACTCGAATCTGCGATTCAACCGGACACTCGGGGGCTATTGACATGGGCATACCTCATAGGTACTCGAGATTGGTATACACGGTCCAGCTTAGAATAAGCCCACAACATTGCTGAGGCCCAGTCAAGACCCGGATGGCCAGGAGACTTCGACTGCTTGTAACACACGGCAAACTTAAGATACAAGTTTAAAGGGAAAACCCTAATCTGTAACCGACTCAGCCTGCTATCCCGACACCTAGCCTATCTATATAAAGGCTAGGAGGGGGCGGCGAGAAGAATAATCCAACCCCCTAGCTTCTGCACCATTGCCAGATTGCATCTGTGCACCCCCTATAACTTTCGAATCCTCGATAATTCCAAGAGCAGACAAGCAGGAGTAGGGTCCTCTACGAGGCCTGAACTTGGGTAAACCTTGCATCCCTTTGTGCTTGTTTGCTAGCCGATCGATACCTCCAGCGCTCCCCAGTTCCTCAAACCTAAGTCCATCTGTGATGGGCATTGATGAGTTAACCCCTCGTCCACGATAGAGATAAAAGAGGCAACTTTCCCACTGGGGAAGAAGGGCCCTTTTATACTCCCAATTGGAATCTGACCGTTGAGCATATGCAACAGCTGGTACTACCAGAACATGCAACAGTAGTACTGGAAAACACCGGTAGTACCGGGCAGGTACCGGTGTGAGGTAC
Source organism: Avena eriantha (assembly GCA_910589775.1). NCBI lineage: Eukaryota > Viridiplantae > Streptophyta > Magnoliopsida > Poales > Poaceae > Avena > Avena eriantha. The sequence goes on along the minus strand of OU342740.1, from coordinate 281,339,124 downwards.
CAAACACTACATCAAGGGGAAAGAGTGTGGACGAACTAGCTATGTGCCCTCCGGTAGTGCTGCAACTCGAAGTGGTACTACTTCTCACCGGTAGTGCCGGAACAAGGAGCTGTACTATCGCAAAGATGCGGTAGTACTAGGTGGAGGTACCGGACGCTCCTGATGAGGAGCCTCAGCTCGCTGCTGAATGCAGATAATTCCGGTACTACCAAGCGATACTATCGGTTCCAACCGGTAGTACCAGACGAAAAGTTTGGTACTACCGGTCAAGACAGATAGCTTTGGTAGCCCTCAACAAAGCAACGATTCCACTCCTTCTTCTCGACCATTGAGGAAAAGTTGGATGAGATGAATATATGCAAAGCCGATTCACCCATTCTTTCTGAAGCAGACCCCGTCTTGATAGTACGGTTTTCCTACGACTCAATTATAAAAAGCCTAGAAAACGTTGTCTTTGCTATTTTTCCTTTTTGAGGGGCATCAAAACGACTTGCAACATAGAGATCCTATAAAGCACTTAGTAAACGATTAGTCCAAAACATGTGTCATCATCAAACATCAAAACCACTTAGGGAGGGAAACACCCTTTCAATCTCCCCCTTTTTGGTATTTGATGACAACACACATTTTTCATAAAAAATATTATGATATAGCAAGAAGATTTGTAAAATGGAGACAGGCTCCCCATAGACGTGTGCATAATCAAGTTTATTTTACAACAAGCACACACTAGGATCAACACCCCCCCCCTCAATTTTACAAACCAACAATAGGTGCAAAGAAATGAATACTTGACTTGATACGCATACCTTTGCACAAACATATGTGGTGAAGAATTATAAACATGCATCAATTAGAGAGAGCTTCACCACATAAGATGCATAACCACATAGTCTTCCTTTACATAGAGCACAAATATGTATCACATAAAGTTCACAAATAATACGAGGTGAATAAATTTCATAAGCAACTAAAGATCAAAGGAGGAGCGAGCTTGTGACTTCCCATGCAAATCCCGCACAACCTACGTGCAATTTCTCCCCCTTTGGTATAAAGAAGCCAAAAAGGGACAAGAGCAAAACTAACTCCCCAAAGATCACTCCTCATCATCATAAACATGGAACCTCGGGGCCTGGTAGGAGGAAGTCGCATCATCATCATCCTAGTTGCTATGCTTGCAAATCCATTGATCCTCAGGGGTGATGTTATCCTCGGAGCCTTTGGAATTGGTCAAACCTTGGGATTCCATGATCTCTTTTTGACGGGAGCAAGTTTTATTTGCATAGACATGGGCTTCATACATGCGCTTTGGGTTGTCATCTTGGAAACAAAACACCTTTTTGATTTTGTCTTCGAACCTCTTGGCCCATGAGGGGGTGCCTCCTTGAGACGAGAAACCACAAAGTCATGTCCACTTTCTTGTCCATCAGAGCCCTCCTCAATCACATTCCCTTCCTCATCAATCTCTTGGCCATCTGCGTTAAGAGGGCTAGAATCCTTCTTGATCAACAATTGCTTGGGTTTGTGAATCACAAGTTTGCGGTTAGGGAGATCATTGACAATAAAGGACCTCTTACACATGATGAGAGCCATAACATATGGAGCAAACTGAGGCACTCTCCTAACATAGGAATGACCATCTCATTCCAAATGAAATCTATCACATCCGTCAGGACACCGGTATCATGGTTGGCATGAGCGTGGTACATGAGGTCAATAAGGAAACCATGAATCTCGTCAAAGCTGTCCACCCTAGGAGCAATAGTCTCACGGAATATGTGATACAAAATGTGAAGAGAATATGCCCGAGAAGCAATAATAAAGTGGTTATTATCTTATTCCTTGTTTATGATAAATGTTTATTTTGCATGCTATAATTGTATTGATTGGAAATGTCAATGCATGTGTGTTTATAAAAAAATAAAGGGTTCCTAGTTATGCCTCTCTTATAAAATAGCTCGTTGATTAACAAGATGATCAAGGTTTCCTGATCATGGACATTGGATGTTGTTAATAACGAGGTCACAACATTGGTGAATGATGTGATGAACATTCATCTGAAGTATAGCATTACGATCAAAGTCATTATTTTTATATTGCTATAACATCATACGAAGTAATCTTAGTCCTTATACCATGAGATCATGTTAATTGCTAACACCAGAAGAGTACTTTGATAACATCCAACATCACACCGTAACAGGGTGACTATAAAAGTGGATTTGGTTACTCTAAAAGTGTTATGTTGAGGATCATGGATCAAGAGTGGGATTTGTCCATCCCGATGATGGATAGATATACTCTGGGCCCTCTCAATGATATCACATTGAGATAGCTTGCAAGCAAGTGATGTGATCACTCGAGTGTTATATCATGGGAACGAGAAAAGAGTGCATGTCGGTAACGAGATCCAACTAGGTATTGAGATACCGATGACGGAATCTTGGACATGTAATATATCACAAGACAAAGGTATTTATTTATGATGTTAAAGGTTCACATGATCACAGAGTCATTGTTGAATGTGTGGGAGTCAGTACGGATCTCCACGTCCTGCTGCTGATTATTGATCGGAGAGGGGTCTCAATCATGTCTGCATTATTCACGAACCGTAGGGTGACACACTTACGGGATACCATAACCATTTGGATCAAATATATTTCAGATAAAGATTTAAGAAAGCGCTAGAGTCATTTCGATGGAAACCGGAACTGTTTCGGGTGAAATTGCAGAAACTAGTTCCGCGTGTGATATTGCAATGTTGTAGGGGGTTTTATGTGAATGTTTTCTAATTAAAGTAACTAACAAAATTCTGAATAAAATAAATAAAAGAGTTTTATTAAATGAGAGATTGCATTAAGTTTGGTGGAAATTTAATGGAGGTGAGTGGACTTTTGAGTGGAGGCATGTTTATGTGAGTGGGAGCTCCACCCACATGAATGATGGAAAATGTGGGGGCACCACCTTGGCCACCAGCCATGGGAGGGGCTACCCCCTCTACCCTATAAAAGGCCTCCCACTCCTCCTCTCATCTCACACCTCCTCATGAAGGATCTCTCTCCCCCTCTAGAAATTATTCCCCATGGTCTCGGATTAGCGAGATACATGTTCCCGGTGGCTTTATCTGGAAAGGAGTTGCTGCTTCCGCTGCTTTGCTGGAGCGAGGGACAGAGGTTGTTGAGGTACCTGATGTGTGTGCGATCACGGAGGCACCGCTGCTTTGCGGTGCTAGACTTGCTAGTGCTGGACCTGCTGGACGTGCTGGTGTTGGACCTGCTAGACTCGCTGGACTTCATCACGATCTTGAGATTGGCAAGTGTATGACTACATCAACCATGAAATCAGTTTTGTTAACAATGCTTTGTCGTTCTTCAAGGGTATGTTCTCTATGGATGTATATCCACCCGTTGATTGTATCTAGGTAGATAGATCTTGGTGCTTAGATGTTCACATCGTAGGATTTTTTTGTTTTTTATGCTACAAACCCAAAAAAATGTCATATATGGGAAAGAGATGCTTGATCTTGCCAGCGACACCCCTGCCAGAATATAGAGATGTGCCAAGACATGCTTCTTCTTGGGTCGACCAATGGTGTGATAGTGAAAACCACAAGGATTGTCCAGACCACGGTCCTCATAACCAAGAATATGCGCAAACTCTACCAAAGTGGATTCCTTGAGAGCACCGTGAGTCAACCAAGTCATCTTCTTTGAGTTATGATCACAAAAGTGCATAGTGCATAGAATTGAGCCACAAGGGTAGGATCAAAGTCTTTCCTGACTCCATGATAGGAAGAAAACCAATGTTGGTACAAATCTCCTTGGTATCACCAAAGTACTCGGCATTTGTGTTCATGTGAGCAATATCAATAAACTTTTGGGTCACTGATACCTTCGATCCGGATTACGGATGTAGTATAGCTCTTCTTCCCAAGTAGACCCAGGTTATCGAATCCACGGGAAGCGAATGCATAGTGAAGTTACTTTAACTAACCTTCGGGAGTTTTAGAATTCCTTTTGTGTTTTTACCGGACTAGTATCTTGTGTCGTTTTGTTGTTGTCGATGATGGAGAGAGAGGGCCTAGGGCATTTGGCTTGGCCTGTAGCTGTGCAAAAACATCTGATGGAAATAAAAGATAGAAATAAAGTATGTGTATCTTGTTAGAGCAAGATAAATTATATGTGGGCAGTGCATCCATAATTGCTATTGCCTCTGCAACCGCTTATAGAAATAACCTACTAGTCTCATCCATAGAAGAAAGAGAACTAATGATATGCATAGTGATGTCACCATTAATCCCAAGCAAATCCCTCACATACAGCCGTACTACCCCTTCTATCACTGGGGTTCCCAACCTGCAGATCAGTCATCACTCGTACTCCCTATACCTGGCTCAACCCTCGGGGTCTTGGGTACCTGACAAGTCCTTGTACTAAGGCAAGAGAGGATACAATAATCATCATGTCATATAAACTAATACACAATCCCATCTATGATAAATCACATGCACAATTGCTACATGGCTAGGCCGAAGCCCTTATCCCAAGGAGAATTACTCACACATAGAGATGAGATCAAAAATCACAAACATTGTAATGAAAATCATAAGATTGATAGAAATAGTCTTACGATGTCACCAATCAGAGAAGAGATCTACTATTACAAGTGGTGGAAGATGGCTATGGAGATGGAGAAGGGTTTGGAGATCTAGAGGCGGCGAGGTATGGCTTCTTCGAGGCCTGGTGGCTCTATGGTCACAGCGAGAGATGTTTTACCGTCGCCTGAGGCTTCTTTATATAGGGGTCCCTTCACGAAAGTTGTTCTTATTGACCTAACGGTAGTGGCGCCAACTATATGACCGGAGCTATACGGTCGGAATTTTTTCTCCGGCCATATAGTTGGTCGTTATGGCGTCTGCCTTTGTTGGACGGTTCCTGGTTTATTCTGGTTGAAGGAAATCCCGTATATTTGACTTTAATGTAGTTATTCCCTCCTTTAAACAACATTATCCGCGCAAGAAAAATACAAGAACAAAGGATTGCATACCCCTCTGAATATTAGCATTAGTGGCAGGGTTTAGAGAGATATTTCATCAAAAATATGATTAATATCCAGTTTAAATGTGGACATAGATGGCTATATTTCAGAGCCATCAACCTCCCCAAGCTTAAACTTGATTGTCCTGAGCAAGAAAATCAAAAAGGAACTCATCATTTAAACTGAAATAACGAGATGGTGATCTTCCTCATGATTAATAGTCTCATGTTTTCTCCACTTCATAAATCTGAAAAACTTCAGCATAGATAGAGTAATGGCATGCATATCATACGGGTTTCATGCATCCTTACAGCATAGCAAAATTATTATGAACATGGATGATTTAAATGAGTAAATTTTATTCCATGTCAAGTAATCAACTCATAGGCTTGCCTTTGAACGGTAAAGTATAATCATGTGAATTAAGAGTGTGAGAGTTGTCATGAAAGCATATATACTAGAGTATCTCAATTCTCCCACATCAATAAATCAAGACTTTGCAAGCACTACGTTTCTATTCATTGTCCTTCAAGAATTTTAGTTTTTAAGTAATTGAGAGCATGCAAAAGATTTTTATTAGTTTATTGGGCTGTGATGGACACTCGTGGCATCGCTAAGCTTTTTGTTCCTTTTGCATAATTGTTACTCATAAGAGCCAGAGGAGTGATTCCATCATGATTACAGCTACCCGGGAATGCCAAGAATCTTACCCACTATAGCATCACTCCTACAAGTTTTTAATCAATTCATAGCCGAAATCTAGGAGTTTCCTCCATGAAGATTGTTCGTAAGCCAGCGGGGTTGTTGCCATCCCATGAAGTTTGACACGCGTAAAAGCTATATCATTCTTATGATTAACAAGTCAAACTTTGGCATGCTCACAAAAACCATTAAACATTAATTCAATCGAACAAATACTTTTAAAGAGATCTATTAAGTCAATCAACATTTTCAGTGGTGTCAAGTTTCTCTAGAAATAAGCCTTCAAGACTAAAACACTACAACACCCAAGCCTTCAATTCTGAGACTTTTTCTTATTACAATTGTTTAGCAATTTTTAGGCAAAACTTGGTTAATTACGAGAGATAGAACAAAATGAGCCCAATTAAATACCCATGCAAACGACAATCTTACTATGATACAAAGACTCACTCCATCAATATAATATGTCAACATTTACTACTAACTAGCATGGGTTTCTCAAACTTCAAAAGTGGGGAGTCATAAGGCATACCTCTCATGTTTGGTTCCACTTCTCTCTTCCTTTTTTATTCATTTCTTGGAAACTCGAAGTCGATCACTCTCTTGTAAATATATGAAGACCTCGAGCTGGAAAGAAAAGAAAGAGGGAAAATAAGGATAAGTGGAGAAATCTTTTGTGATTTTTGAGAGAGGGAATTAAAGAATAGAAAATTGGCGGCAAAGTTTAGCCAGAAAATTTTGAAAGCAAATAGAAAGAACTAAAGATAAAGTGTTGGGGAAACCAACACGAGTTCTTATAAAATCAAATAAAAATGTAACCTCGAAATAAATAAAAGCAAATGAACACCAAATAAAGATACATGAGGAAACTTCCCCAAGCTTAGGCTTTTGCAAGCCCTTCAAATCATTGTGGTGGCGGTCAAAAGTCGTTACTCTAGTTTGCGAATTGAGTGGAGAGGTTATTTGTTGATTCTCGGAGGTTCAAAGAGAGGTTGTGCATCCTCTCCATAGTCCCTCCAAGTTCTTGGAAATCTTGGTATTTGGAAAATCGGGTTTGTGGCTTCTCCTCTTGATGGGGAACTTCTTGCTCCTCCTCTTGGTCCTCGTCCTCTTCAGGAATCTCCTCCTCGGGTTGCTGCTGCTCAACCGGGCCTGTTTGTTTGTGGTACCAAAGTTCACAGGCCAGTGCATGGAGGTACCTAAGTTGCCTGAAATTACCGCGTTTTGAAAAGTTGGGCCGCCAACTACTGAGAGGGGCCATTTCGAGGCAAACTCATCTCACCCCTGCCAAATTCAAACATTCCGTTAAACCACCCCGTGAAGTAGATAGTCGGGGCCCTCATGTCGGTCATCTGTCCGTGACGCGGGCACCAATGCGGCAACCTCTTAGGCAAATTGAGCAACTAAGTGGATTCGATGTGTTGACCAATTTTACAAATCCATTCCCAGCTTTCCCCCAGCACCGGCGGCATCAGAATCCACCCTCCAGGTAGGACGATCCCTTCGGACATTTGACTTCTGGGGCCAAGTTGCTGCGCCCAGTTGCTACGCCCAGTCGCTGATCCCGAGCTCCGATGGCGCATGCCGTAGCCGCCGTTGCGAGGCTCTAGCCCGCCTCTGCCGCCAATGAGCCTAGTAGTTCGGAGGATGGCAGATCCTACTATCAAGGAAGATGAAGTTCTGGCTACAAGCGGGTGAGCTACCCTTCTCTTTGCTATTCACACTAATTATAACTGCTAGCTAGCTACTGAACCTCAAATTGTTTGTTAGCCCAACGCTGACAAACATATTTTGCCCAAAGTTTTCTGTCAAGTGGGATCTACGCGGACCCCCCTTGCATGGTTATGGTAGTCCTCTACTGGTACGACTCTAAGAACAAGTGGTATGGAAGCCATTGTTTCACGATGGAAGAAGCGCCTGCGCAGATCTGCACTATATCTGGTATGGTTGCTGCTCTGCGTAATCATGTTGAATTATGGCCGAAGTAGACAGCAAATTTCAGCTTCATGGATGAATGTGGCATCATGGTTCCTATAACATGTGACAGTCAGCTAATTGGGTTGATGAAAAGGTATGCTTCAGCTGCCATGTTTGAGCTGAAATGTGATGCACTGGATGTGGAAGCTGCTGCAACTAGGAGTCACCCTTCTCTTCTTGGACAGGGTGGTTGGTCGAATCCAATTAGCTCCTGGTAAGCAAAGGTCGCTTGGGGTTCGCATGTTTGTGCTGAATTGTAATTTTTGTTTTATTTACTCTATAGATATTGGGCAGTTATGCAATAGTCTTGTTTCTTCGACAGGAAGTGCCGCAAGGTTAGAAACATGACTGCCGGGTCAGTCATTTTGCTGCCCGAAGAAATTAAAAACGAGTGGAAAGATGTCATTTTGCTGCCCGAAGAAATTAAAAACGAGTGGAAAGATGATGCTGGACATGATTCTGGTGCCCATTGTCCCAGCGATGCAGAGTACGTGAAGCTAAGAAAATTGGAACCGAGGAAGAGGAAGAAAGCAGGAAATGAAGAAGCCAGTGGACGTGAAGGCTTGGCACCCAGGCTCTGGAAGAAGGCTGCTGGCAATGAAGATGCATAGTAATGTGTTGAACTTGAACATATATATGTAATTCTGTTAAATTCTGGAGCTCTGTGTGTGGCACATTGCTGGGCGAAACAATCTATCCACGTTCTCTGAGTAAAATGTACCATGACTTAGGGTTTGGAAACGCCTGAGTCAATAGTTGAATCTGAAATTGTGATTGTGCCACTGCTATCTAAAAACAAGGATCTACCGGTTCCACAATTGCTGAGGGGCAGGAGGTCTCCAAATACGACGGAATGTAAGTGGCACAGAAATAAATTATTTAAGCTGCCACACTCCATGAAGCAGCAACTTATTTCAGATGCTACACAACGACGTGGCAACATAAACATCAGTGTTCTCACCGATAATGCCCACATGAGGAGGAAATCAGTACCACTTTCTAGCCTAATCTTGAGCCCATCTATCTCACCGCCTCTCTGCTCCTGCATCCCCTGCATCTGGCAAAGCTCCCGGATCTCCAGTAACCGGGTGTACGTGCTTCCACTTTATAAATTGTGGTTGTGTCATTTGCATGCGACACAATCCACGTAGATTACGTTTCAACAAACCACCAATGTCAGAATACACTAGTAGAAAAGGTGTCTTTGGTCCACGGTCATGTTCCCAATCCGGGACAGAGATCTAAATCGAGGCAGAAATTGATCTAAATCACAAATTCTTCCACAAATTAATCGAGACAGAGATCTAAATCGAGGCATTTCATTACTTCAACCACAAATTCTTCTAAATAAAGGTGCGATTTCACATCCTACATTAATTCAACCACTAGTCAACAATTTCACTTCCGCTGCCACTATTCTCTGAGCCGCCGGCTTCCTCATCGCTGTCGGACGGAACCTCCATGATGTCCGCATTGTTCGCGAGACGGAGCACCTATTCGCGGCGAGTGGCAGCGATGATGGTGTACTTGGTCCATCTAGGGACGGACCAGAACCTCTCCCGGCCTTCTCGGTTGCAGAGATCTCGCTGCACCACGCGCCCGTCAACGATGCGGTTGCCAAACTTGGCCTTCCGCTCCTTCTTGAACAGCGTCGGCCAGTACAGGATGGCCACCACGTACCGGGGCAGCGCCCTCTTTCACGCGGGCATCTGGCGGCGGCGTGCCGCGATTTCACTCTCCATCTCGGCTCGGCCAAGGAGCGGAGCCACCGGCACCCCCGCAGAGCTGATGCGCCATCCATGGGGCACTGTCGCGGCTGGTGGCGTGAGGATGTCGAAGTTCGCGACCATCACCGCCTCGTAGAAGTTTAGATGAGGCATCTCCATGGCGGCACAGTGGAGATTGGAGAGGGAGCGAGGGGATGGACGACGAAGCGATGACGCGGTGGAGATTGGAGAGGATGACGAAGCAACGCGCTGTGGCGCCTCCTATTTGTACACGTGGACGACGAAGCGACGGGCGGAATATCCAAGGGGCATTGGTTAGACAAAAGAAGTAATGCGGGGTCACACTAACGGGAGAGCAATGTTTTTCCTCCCTGGACTCCGGGACCAATAGTTCAGACCGCTAGGTCAATAAGTACAACTATTACAACTTAAAAAGGCATGGAGCTTAAGCTAAATAGAACTAGTTATCACACCTCTCTTTGATCTTCCTAATATTAGCCCGATGTGCATCTTCCTGCGAGAGCAAGGATCAAATCATCTGCTCCTTCCTTTTAGCATCTTCCTTGCACAGCTTCAATTGTTTCTCTACATTTTTCCTCATGCACTTGTCAATACTCGTAGTTGTGAACTACAGGACTTTGACCTGGTGGAGATCATTCCTTGCCTGAGTCAGTTCTTGCTCTGCTTTAGCCTTTAGGGCCAACACCGCGTCCCTCTCCTTCTCGACTTTGCTAACCTTGTCTTGCACCCACCTGAGATCTCGCTTATGCTTGGTCGTGTCAACTGGTTCCCATAGCTTCATCTCAACACTGTCAACAAGTGAGCTGAATACGGATTCTTTCAACTCAACAGTAATTTCCCATAGTTTGTCCAGCGTTTTCTGCATCGATTTGGGCCACTCTGGATCTACCCATTTGACAACACCGCAACTTCTGCCTTGCATCATTGCACGATGTCCTTGACACCGTAGAAACCTCCTGCCTGCGTTTCGTCCTTTGAACGCTACAAATTTAGTAGGCACATATCCATGTTTACATAGCAGAGGACTGTCTCCATCCGCTAAACCGTGATAGTCAGAGTCATACATCGTCTGGTTGTCCTAACACATCATACGCGCAGGAGTAAACAGATTAGACCTAGCTCAAAAATAGATAACTGGCCACAGATGATAGAAATAGAGATGAGACAACTCACATTGAAATCACCATCCCTGTCGTCACGACGCGTTTCCTCGCCGTCTCCGCTTGAACCCATGGCGAGATGGGAGGGGGGGTGGCTGCCGGAGAGAGGATTGGGATGGAGGCGCCATCGGCTTGCGGCTACGACAGGATGGGAGTGAAGTGGGGAAAGTGGCTTCGACGGGAAGGAAGAGAAGTACGGGGAGGAAGAGAAGCAATGGGGACGTGACACTAGGATGTGGCCCACTGAACTCGTGAGACGAGACACTCGCAATAGGGGAGTGCCCAGTGTTGCCAGTTTGTCCAGAGCAAGCGTGGCCAATCATGCCGCAGAACTGCCTACTCGTGGATCGCTCTCACGAAGACCATCCCAATCGTCCAAGCACCCCGATCGAACGGTATGTAACAATCATCAAGCAGAACAACTATGTTAGGGTGTGCCTTCTAGAAGACTCGGTCTAATGGCCATCCATACAATGAGACCGGTGTATCCATGTGTGGTTTGGGAAAAGAACAGACATGCAATCACACTAGGTGGATCCATATGTGGTTTATGGAAGTAACAGACATGCAATGACTCTAGCAGTGACACCGGTGGATCCTTATGTGGTTTGTCTAGAGGAACACACATGCAATGACACCGGGTGTGGTTCATGAAAAGAACAGACATGCAATGACACTGCATGTGGTTTTTTTTAGAAGAACACACATGCAATGACACTGGGTGTGGTTCATGAAAAGAACAGACATGCAATGACACTGGTGGATCCTTATGTGGTTTGTGAGAAGAACATAGATGCAATGACACTGGTGGATCCTTATGTGGTTCATGAAAAGAACTGACATGCAATGACACTAGGTGTGGATCATGAAAAGAACACACATGTAATGACACTGGTGGATCCTTATGTGGTTCATGAAAAGAACAGACATGCAGTGACACCAGTGGATCCTTATGTGGTTTGTCTAGAGGAACACACATGCAATGACACTGGCTATGGCTCATTAAAAAACAGACATGCAATGACACTGCATGTGGTTTGTGAAAAGAACAGACATGCAATGACACTGGTGGATCCTTATGTGGTTCATGAAAATAACTCACATGCAATGACATTGGTTGTGGTTCATGGAAAGAACAAACATGCAGTGACACCGATGGATCCATGTGTGGTTTATGGAAGTAACAGACATGCAATGACTCTAGCTGTGAATCATGAAAAGAACAGACATGCAATGATACCGGTGGATCCATGTGTGGTTCATGAGAAGAACACACATCCAATGACACTGGTGGATCCTTATGTGGTTCATGAAAAGAACTGACATGCAATGACACCGGTGGATCCATGTGTGGTTTATTGAAGTAACAGACATGCAATGACTCTTAGTGTGAATCATGAAAAGAACATACATGCAATGACACCGATGGATCCATGTGTGGTTCATGAGAAGAACACACATCCAATGACACTGGTGGATCCTTATGTGGTTCATGAAAAGAACTGATATGCAATGACACTGGTGGATCCTTATGTGGTTTGTCTAGAGGAACACACATGCAATGACACCGGGTGTGGTTCACAAAAAGAACAGACATGCAATGACTTATGTGGTTTCTCTAGAGGAATAGACATGCAATGGCTCTAGGTGTGATTCATGAAAAGAACAGACATGCAATGACATCGGTGGATCCTTATGTGGTTTGTGAGAAGAACAAACATGAAATGCTACTGGTGGATCCTTATGTGGTTCATGAAAAGAACTGACATGCAATGACACTGGATGTGGTTCATGAGAAGAACACACATCCAATGACACTGGTAGATCTTTATGTGGTTCATGAAAAGAACAGACTTGAAGTGACATCAGTGGATCCTTATGTGGTTTGTCTAGAAGAACACACATGCAATGACACCGGGTGTGGTTCATGAAAAGAACAGACATGCAATGACACTGCATGTGGTTTGTTTAGAAGAACACACATGCTATGACACTGGGTGTGGTTCATGAAAA